>JAQQSK010002273.1:185-202167 GCA_028658325.1 Potorous gilbertii | reverse complement strand
GAATGCATTTGTTTCCACAATGAATCATTTCTGAGTAAACTAAGGTTCTGGGTAGATTATAATGTGGAGCAGGTTAAGTGCATTCTTAATTTTATTATATGCGTGACTCACCTCTGGTGTCGACTGGAAATTTTGGGGTTTTTGTTTGCTTGTTTTTTGAATTGATGAGAGGTGTTGTTAGAGAGTAAAACTCGTGGATTTAATGGTAGTAACAGCCTGCTACATCAAGGGATGGTGGCAGGTCTTTCACTGATGTGATCTCTGTTTTACATGCATCCATCTGATTCCCCACTGGCCGATTCTATAGCCCAGAAATTCCAATTTCTCCTTCTAGAACTGGCATTTCTCCAACTTGGCAAACAGCTGGTGCTGGCATAGGTGCAGGATCATGGACCGGTTTGGCATGCTGGCTGGGGGCCCTGGAATAAATGAAAATATCACAAAGATAGACTGCAGCTCAGCAGCTCTTAAAATACTGAGTGCATAAATTTCTGAAAAACCATTGGGGCATTGTACAATTCAAAGGGCATAAGTCAGAACCAGCATTAGTCTTACCATGTCTGAAAACCTGTCTTCTCCTATTTGGATCAAATTGTATATTCCCTGAATGTCCAGGGTGGTGAATATCACTGCCATTGTCAACTAGACCAGTAGGTGAGGTATAAATGGCAGAAGATACATGTCCTGGATGGTGATAGTGTTCAGATATCTAGTGTTATAGTAGATGACCATTGTCTAGGCAATGGGCAGAGGGAGGAATTGGCTCTGTTTGGACATGGAGCAATCCTCAGCTCAACAAATTCTTTCTCTTCTTCACAAACGATAACAATGACAACTGGCAATTTATGTAGCACTTCATATTAATACATGCTCTCATTTGATTTTAACAACAACATTTGGAGGTAGGTATTATTATTCCTGTTTTATAAATGAATAAGTTGAGGCACAGAGAAGTGGTTTGTGCTACTTAAGAGGTACAACTTAAGAGTGCAATCTGAACCTAGGCAGGATTTGAACCTATGTCTTGTCTGACTGCAAGTCCAACATTTTCCATGCATTCTGATTTGCATATAGTACTGAATGTAGGATGGATACCTTTTGCCAGTTCTTTTTCATAAAGTATTAAAGAGTCACCGTCAATAGGCCTGGTCCAAGTAGCTCCATCCAGCTAGGACTGATACTCTGGGGGTAGTGCACAAACTGGTGATAACCTCTACAACAATAAGAGAGCAATAAATGTCCTTGATATTTGGTACTTGGAAGGAGCTTTGGCTGATGGTCTGCTGGGGTGCTCTGGCTTGATACATCTAAGTCATGCAAAGTTTCTGTCAGGGGACCAAAGCCAGGTGTCGAAAGTCTTTCCTGGTTCTTGGAGAAACCCCTCCATTGTCCAGTAAGAGTCATTTCTCTATGAGGCAGGGAGTGGTCCACTTCACCATCTGTCCAGCCAAGGGATGCAACAAAGATTACCTTAACTTTGGCTATAAGGATTTTCTGAAGTACCCTTCCCTTCCCTTTCCTTCCCTTCCCTTCCCTTCCCTTCCCTTCCCTTGCCTCCCCTCCCCTCCCCTTCCCTCCTCTCCCCTCCCCTTCCCTACCCTCCCTTCCCCTCCCCTCTCCTCCTCTCTTCTCCTCTTCTCTTCCCTTTCTTCTCCCTTGCTCTTTCCCTCTCCTCTCTCTCTCTCGCTCTCGCTCTCGCTCTGTCTCTCTCTCTCAAGAACTTACTTTGAAAAGTTTCCTGGAAGTCTTCAATGGAAAGAGATGCCTAAGAAAGTCTTAGTAGTGTGTTGATGGTAGGCACAGCAACCCAATATGCCTGCTTCATTTTCTTCTTTGGAAACTGCAAACGTTCCTCAAGAGGAGCCAAGTGACTTCTCTGTGCCTCAGTTTATTCATTTATAAAACAGAGGCCTGCTTTCAACCCTTGCCACCATATTGTGATGCCAGACCATTACACCATTGCAGAGTGCCAAGTAACTCAGCCTTTGTCTCAGTTTGGGGAGGAAAGAGCTGAGTTCAATTAGGCATGGATCAGTCCTCAGTTTCTAGGGATGGGGCTAACACCTCTTAGGGCGTGGGAAAATCAACAAGAAATGAAGGAAGAAACCTCTTGTAGAAGAGGGAGGGCATGGTCCATATAGTAATCCCAGGGTGTAAGTCGGAGGTCATATGAAGTCCCAGCAGAATTCACTGTAGTACTAAATCCAAGAAGTAAGGCTCCAAACTACCGCATGTCTTGGGGGCCTAAAGACTCCTGCTATGTACACTGGCCCTGCTCTTTAACAGATTTCCTTTGAGGATTGCTTGACCAGCCACAATATTTTCGTTTTACTCATGGGCACCTGAAGCCAAAGGGAGAAAAAAGAACTTGTTCAATAGAGGGTACCCTTTTGTTTTCCCCTATATGTGTCATGCTTATTCTGGTTTCATTTTTGTTTTGGAGGCAATTGGGGTTGAATGATTTGCCCTGTGTTGTGCCTCTAGTAAGTTTCTGAGGTTGGATTTGAACTCAAGTCCTTCTGATTTCAAGGCCAGTGCGCCACCTAGCTGCCTCTTCATGCTGCCTTTTGTTCCTATCCTCTCTACCTAGAAGGGCCAGCCCCCTCCTCTCTGCCAATATAAAGTTTATTCATCCTTCAAGGATCATCTTAAGTCCTATTTCCTCCATAAAGCCTTCCTGCACTGAGCTGGAAAATCCCCACACCTAACTGATATTTCTTGAGGGGCCCCAGCCATGCTCACTTTTGCTTCTGCTGTTCAGTTTTTTCTTTTGTATCTGACTCTTTGTGACTTTATTTGGGGTTTTCTTGGGAGAGATGCTAGAGTGGTTTGCCATTTCCTTCTCTACTTTATTTTATGGATGAGGAAACTGAGGAAACAGGGTTAAATGACTTGCCCAGGGTCACATATCTAGTGTCGGAGACCAGATTTGAATTCAGGAAGATGAGATTTCCTGACTCCAGGCCTGGCACTCTATCTGCTGTGCCAAACAACAAACATTTCAGTCTTACATCTCTATATCCTCTCTACCTCCTGTAGATCTGTTCTTTCTCTACATCTTCTTTTATATTTCCTACCCATCTTCATCATATTATCGTCTGACTCTTGTATGTGTCACATATCCCCAATGAGATTATAAGCTACGTGAGGTGAGGAACCATGGCTTATTCTTCTTCTCCATAACCCACAGTGCCTCGCCCAGCCCTGGGCACAAAGAAGGGGCCCTTTATATATTTTTGGATATGCTACTGCTTGAATTGGCAGAGCTGGGGACCAGCCCCCAGATGCTCAGCTCTTTAGCACGTCCTACTTTGCCTCCTGTCCCTCACTGAGGGGGCTGGTCCCAAGTACCATGATGTTCTCTCGACAGTGCTTCAGTCTGACAGATGTTCTGCAGGAGCTTGTGGGAATGGTGTGAAAATACAATGCCAAGACAGGGGAGGGGCTGGAATCCATTTAAAATGTTACAGAATTAGTCAAATTCCACAGGAATGAAGGTGGATTAAACACATGATAGTGCATGAATGGAGCAGGGGATGATGATATTTTAGGATCAGAAAAGTCAGAGTTGGGGATCTCCTGGCTGCCTTAACTTGGCCCTCTCATGTTCCACCATTGTCAAAGGATGCAGGGGATTTCGTGACATGATCGTATAGCCTTGATCTGGGGGAGCCTCAGAGTTTCCAAGGGCCAGTAATATGTCTAGCATTGATGTTTGAGGAAGCAAAAGGAGTCAGAGGAAGAAACTTGAAGGACAAAAAAGGAAAAAGATCTTTAAAAGCCAAGAAGGCTGCCGCCACCTTGATTTTGCTCTCAGTCATCTATAGGTACAAGTTCCTTTAGATCGGTGAACTTTCTCTTCATTTAGAATAGGGAAAGAAGAGTCTCTTGCTGAGCTCCCGACAATGGGGGAAGGGAAGTAGAAGTCCAAGGATCATAGCAGTCCACAGAAAAAGGGAATTTCTCCTTTTTAACGCATAGTAGCAGAACAGTAACTAGGGATTTTCAAACTTGGAGCAAGGGAGGAATGTGTGTGTGTGCTTGCATGCACTCATGTGTGTAAGTGTGCATGGTGTACCCACTGGAGAAAAGAGAGAAATGTGAACAGGATACTGCCAGAACTGGATATTGCTTAGTAGGGAGACCAGGAATTGGTGATATGGTTATTAGGAGTAGGGAAAGCACATAGCAGGATAAGGCTGATGATGCTGAGGGTGGAGCAGGTCAGCAATCATCTGAGGCATGACTGTTGGGGAGAAAACACATCTTGGGATGATACTATCAGTACTCGCTACATTTCTGAATCTTGTAGTAAAGGCCCAGCCATCCCACATGAGTTACAGCTCTGACAAGTCAGACTGTCTCTACAAATGGTAGGTTCGGCAAGAGAGTGAGGCAGGGGTTGAGGACAGCCTTTACAAAATTTTATTCACAGATAGTTGTTCTTGTTCAGTTGTGTCTGACTAATACCAACAATATCCGTGGAGTTTTCTTGCCAAAGATATTAGAGTGGTTTTCCACGTCCTTCTCCAGTGGAGCATATCACCCCAGTACTGACCGTGGGGTTTTCTTGACAAAGATACTGGGGTGATTTGTCTTTTCCTTCTCCAGTGGATTAAGACAAACAGAGGTTAAGAGACTTACGCAGGGTCACACAGCTAGTACTTGTCTGAGACTGGATTTAAACTCAGGTCTTCCTGACTCCAGGTATAGCACTCTATCCACTGAGCCTCCTAGCTGCCTCAGTCAATAAATATTTATTAAGCACCTACTAAGTGCTAGGAACTGTGCTAAGCACTGGTCCAGGAGTTCAAATGGGCAACAATCAATGACTTCCTGTTTAGCTGTACAGTTAACACAGCTGGGAAGAGAGCCCAGGAAACCTACTTTAACAAAGATTGCTTTCTTCCTCAAGGTCATTCATGTTAGTTTCTAGTAGTGCTTCAACTAGGAAGGAGGACAATGCCCTCTGAGTTTGTGTTGTATAAATGAAAAGACCACTGAGTCAGAATACCTAGGGAAAAGTCAAGTATAATGTGTTGCAATGAACTAAAATCTTTTTCTTGGGTATGCATAGGGCAAGTGTTACTGGTCAAAAGGTCACTTAAAGAAAAGATCAAGCCTATGATCTTGGTATGATTCAAGGGTGTGATTTGGGAGCCACCAAGTTAATGCAGTCATGGAAACATAGTGTTGCCTTCTGTTTTGAGTGTCACATTTGATAGAAGTCATTGATGAGTTGGACTGCATGTAAATTGCTGAAGTTCTGAGGACGCTGTAGACTGGGTCATCTTGGGATTAGTTGAAGGAACAAGAATTATCTAACCTGGAGAAAAGAAGTTAGAAAGGGCATGATGGCTATCATCAAGTACATAGAAGGCTGCCATGTAGATAAAGGATTAAACTGGTTTTGTTTGACTCCAAAGGTCAGAATGAGGTGGAATGAGAGAATGAGAATGAGAGGTCAGTGGATGGAAGCTGAAGAAGTAGATTTCAACTCATTGGTGAGAAACTTGATAATCATACTTGTCCATAAATAGAATGGGTTGTCTTGAAGGATAGTGAGTTTTCTTCCACTGAGGGGAGGTCTTCAAATACATGTTGGATGACTACCTGATGAGGATGTTTTATTATTTTTTAAAAATAGGTTTGGTTGATGCCTTTTGTTTTAATGTCAGTTATTTCCAGATATCTCTTCTCTGCTCCAACTCCTACCCCATATTGAGTCCTTTCCTTGTCATAAAGAAAGACATGTAAGCAAAAAAAACCAACATAGGAACTGTGTCTGGCCAGATAGGCAATATTCCATGCCCATTCTCCTCTAACCCTTTATCAAAAGGAAGGTGGTATACCCTCATCTGGTCTCTAGGAACAAGATTACTCATTATGGTGACTCAGTTTAGGGTTCCTCTTGGCATGTTTTTTGTTGTTGATTTTGTAGTTAATGCATATATTGTTCTTAGGCTTCTGCTTAATTTAGTTTGCATTTGTTCAGGACAGGTCTTTCCATCATAGTTTCTGATAAAGTAAAATTCCATTACTTTCATGCACTACAATTTGCTTAACTCTTCCTCAAAGGGAATCCATTTGGGTTCCAATGTCTTGCTACTATAAATGGTGCTGTTATGAATATTCTGGTGTACTTGACACTTTTCTCTATCTTTGACATCCTGGAGTGCCCAGGAGTGGGATTGCTCAGTAGATTGATGGTTTAGTTGATAGAGTTTTGGACCTAGAACGAGGAAGATCTGAATTTGAAACCTGCCTCAGAAATTCACTAGCTGTGTTACCCTGGAGAAGCCACTTGACTGCTTTCTGCTTCAGTTTCCTCCTCTACCTTTCAGGTTGTTATAAGGATAAAATGAAATTATATTTATAAAGGGCTTTGCAAACTTTAAAGTGCTATATAAATACTAGTTATTATAGATACAGATTTATTGACTTCCACACCCTCTCCATTTCTGTGTTTTTGTCAGGGATGTGTTAGGGGGTAAACTCTTTTCAGGAACAGGTTGAACTAGATGACCTGGGAGGACCCCTCTAATGCTGAGATTCTTTGATTCTATGTCTGAATTAATACTAAATATATGTATGTGCTCAGTGATCACCAGCTCTGGATTGAGAGGCGGAGCAGACATGCCTAGGATGCTATGACAGTCCCCTATGGAACAGTTTCCCAGGCATATTTGGGACTAGTGAGACGCCTTTTCAGTATTGGTGATTGAGATGATTTGATGGTAGAGAAAAGTCCTGGATATATGGAAGGAATTTTGAGAGTCTGAGTGAGCAGATTTAAAAAGTAACTGTGTGAACAGGAAGGAGATGACAAATATAGGGTGGCTGTGAGTCAGTTGTCTGTGTGTGTGTCTGTGTGTGTGTATTAAGAAGAATGGATCTGGAAATGAGAGTGAAAATAAGAATAAGAGCATGTCTGGGAGTTGGAGTCCCAGCAATTTATTTATGACTTGATTTTTAGAGACTATGGAATGAGTAATTACTACGTCAACGTTGGAGGGAGGCTTCCATGGATGATGTTTGCATTGAGTCTTAAAATTTGTATAGAAGTGGCCCTAATGCACTCTCATGCAATGATACTAACTTGGGGGAACCATAAGGAGAAACCTTAGTCAGAATTTTCTGTATATGAATGGCACATTTCTGAGCCCCTTGTAATCTCTTAGCCTAAGGGGCAAAAGCAGACCTAGAGCCTGGGGGTGAAGTGGGATGCTGAGATCAGTTACTCATGATTGGCATGACTGGCAATAGGTATGTACAAGCAAGTCTATGGCAGGTGCAGTGACTACATCTTTTGTATGCCTGGGACACTGACCTGCTCTTGGGTGATAATGTAACCATCAACCCAATGACACCATTCCCTTCTACTGTAAATACTGAGTTGCTTTCTTATTTAGTGAATAAATGAGTACAAATTCACCTAGTCCATTGTATCTAGTAGGCTCAGTACCAATTCATGCTTTATACCCCATTCAGTCATCTATATGGTACCGTTTTTCCATCTGTCCTATTGCTACATGGTACCTTCATTTCTCCACCTACCCTCCTCAACCATCTTGCTACCTCATGACACCTCTTGTTTTAGGCTAATAACCAAATTAATAATACTACTGATCCTAGAAAAGTGGAAAGGTATGTCAGTTAAGTTCCCTTTGAATCAACTTACCAATCTTGTGATTCCCCATATCCAAACTCCCTTCCCTGGTCGCCACTTCCCAATATGCATTGTCTCCTTTTTACTAATATTTAAATTCCTTGAGGGAAGGACTTTCTCAATTTTGTATTTGCATTTCTAGTGCTTAGAACTAATGTGCAGCATATAAGAATATTTTTTAAAATGGGTTTCCATTCATTCATTCAAAAGCAAAGCTTCCCATGTAAAATGCTTGCTAGCTAGTCAGACTGTGGGCAGAAGAGTTGGGCTCTTCTCAGTCAAACTCCGCTCAATGTTTCTTATCCCAGAGAACCAAAGACTAGCATGAACATGATAGCTGTCATTAGCATTTGAAGGTCTGTCCTACGTAGAAAGGATTAGATTTATTCTACTTGGCTCCAGAAGGCAGAGAACTGGGAGTCACAAGAAAGAAATTGCAGAATAGAACTTCAGCTCCAAAAAGAAGAAAATGTCTTAACAATCAGACCTGTCCATAAGTGGAATCAGTTGCCTTTGGAAGTAGTGTATTTTTCATCCGTGAAAGTATGCAATAAGAGGCTAGATGAAGATTATGTTGTGAAGTCCATTTCTATTTTGTTAAAAGCTGGACTGGATGGCCTCTCAGCTTACTCGGAGACTCTGCTATTCTGTGGTTCTGTGAGGAGGTGGATGGCCTGGCCCCTTGGTTTTTGCTTTTAACTTTTACAGAATCATGGCCAAATCTCTCCTTCTTGTAATACCATCCATAGACTTGTTTTGCTTATTACCAGAGCTGAGTTTTAGCCAGAAGGGGAAGACATCCCAATTTTTATAAAATTAATGAAAAGGATCCATAGTTTTCTTGGAAGCAGGGTTCAGTTCTCTTTCACAGAACATGGTCATTTCTTTCCTAAACAAACAAGGATAGCTTGATCTTGGTACCCACAACCTTGGACTGTAACGTTTGACTTAGCCACCTGGGCATTTCCTTTGCCTCAGAAATTCAACTTCCACCAGGTATTCTGATATCCATGTAGCAGCTTCACCCCTGGTCCCAAGCTGTTGGGTGACATTCTAGGAGCAGATGGCTTTGCTTACGGATACAATTTGGCAAGAGCTTCTGCATAATGGTCCCCAACCCTCTGCACAGTGGTCCCTGACAGCTGACAGAAACATTCCAAGGCATCGAATTCCTTCAGGCTGAAGTGACTGGGTAGGAACTTAAGGAGCATTGCCACTATTCTCTTGAGTATTCTTTTGCAAACCAGAAGCAGAATAAATTTCCTTTGTTCATTAGAACATGGAGTGGCTCAGTGTTTTCTATCTTCAGCCAGCTACCTAACTCTTTAGAGACCTCTAAGGAGTAAGTAATTTGCCTTGGGAGAACCAAATACTCAGAGTGGAATTCCTCTCATTTTGAACAAAATCTTATCATACACGTAATTTTTATGAGTCAGTTTTCAAGACAGTTTTCTCAGATGTTTGCGCATTTTATTCTCTGTTTGATAAGTCAGAAACTGAGGCATAATGAGTGAGTCAGACTTGAGTCACAGGAAGAAAGCTTGTTTTCTGTATGAAAAGCCTTGGCTCTGAAGTTGGTAGACTCACTCAGGCTTAATGGTATTGCATTTAAAGTCAGAAGGCTTGAGTTCAAATCCCACTTCTGCCTAAATGCCTTCTATTGCTGTGACACTGCGCACATGTTATGATCTTTCTTGGCCCTAGTTTTCTCATCTGTAAAATGAGGGAGTTAGATATCTAAGTTCCCCACCACCACTAATTTATGTTCTGTTGATTTTTTGAAGTTAAAGAAGATAGGTAGTCCTTGGATTAGATACTGCTGAATTTGTCTCCAAGGATGTGTCAGATGCTAGCTTGGTCCTAACTAGGTATTTATCCTGATGAACTGGTAACAAATAACACTGCCCACAACTCAAACTTTAAAAATTATTTTCCAGGAGTGTTTGTTACCCATAGGGCCTCAAATTCACAATCTTAGTTAAGATGGTTTTTTTTTTCAGATTTGCATAATAGTAGGGCATTTCCAAGTTGAGAGTCAGATCTCTGAGACGCTAGGAGAGGAAAATGGATCTAAACTGTCTGAATGACTATGTCAACTTACTCAGCTGTAATAGGTACAGTGTAACAGGTACAGAAATAGGTACAGTGATTCACTTCCCTGAAGCTTTTGAGAGACAGTCCAAGGACTTGGAGAGTAAGTCCAGATTGAGACAGAAGGCAGCGCTTGGTTGATTTTCTTTTCTCCTTCTTACCTGTAGTCAACAAGACTGAAAACAGCTAGCTGAACTACTCTGTGAGTGGGTCTAGAGAGACCATGTGTCTTTAGAGCTGTGCATGTGTATTTGACTGTATATGTAACAGACATATGTGAATATACACATATGCACATGTATAATATGAGTGCAAGCATGGGTTTGTAAGAATTTGTATAAGTGTATCCATGAATGTGTGTTTGCATATTTATGAATTTGTATATGTATAGGCATGGAAGCATGCCTTTGCATGTGTATGTATGCATGCATGTATATTTGCACAGATATATTTTGTATCCTCCACAAAGTCCTGCTCCACTGAATAATTGTGACAAGGAGCTGACCTTTAGTTCTTGAAGGCTGTGTCATCAATGTACAACTTCTGGCAGCTTTTATCATGCTGGCACACCTTTAGGAATAGGCTCATCCACAGACAAGGTCAGTTTTATGAGAAAGTCTAATCAAGTATAGAGAGACTGGCTAGTTGGTCATGGCAAACCATGAAACAAAGGAAAAAGACAAAACGATCCCTAGTTCCTACCTAGCCTTCTTTCACTTTCACCGTAATGGTGGCAGAAGAGTGGAATGGGGAGCAGAGGATTTTGAGAATCTCAACCTTCTGAGGTTATTTATCACCTTTAACTTGACTAAAGGGATTCTAAGTGCATGATTCTTGGTAAATGACCAGTGAGTGAACCTACTACTAGTGGACCCAAGTTATATGTCACAATATTTTTCGTGTAAATGAAACCAGAAGAAAGAAAGACTATGGATCAAAAAATGGAAGGATGGCTAATAAGTTCTCTTTAGAAAGTCAAATTAGTGAATTGGTAGAATTGGTTTACCTGTGTGCCCAAAGGCAATCAGAAACATTTGTTTTCAGGACGTTTGGTTATTTTGTAATGTGGGATTCATGATAACAATTTGCAAAGGTCACCATGAAAAGGATGGCAGCTTAGGCATCCACATCTGTTATATAGGATGAAGAAGAAGATAAATTCTCCAAAGATATTCTTGATAATATTCTCTAAATGAAAGCAACATATATTTTTATACTTGTTGACTTCAGTAAAAATGTTAGAATAGATGAGGATGGCGATCTGGAAAAAAGAACTTGAGAAACCAGAGACTTGTAGACTCCACAGAAGGCTCATCCTTATACATCGTGAAGGCTTTTCTTTTAGAAGTGAATCAGTAGGCACCAAATCACGCAATAATTACAGCAGCAAATAATCACAGAAATAGGAATAATTTATTACTTATATGATAGATGACTTAAATCATCTCTGTGTTTATATTCAGACTGCCATATTGTGTGAGCAAAGATCAACATTGAAACAAGATTAAAGAAAAAAATAAAACTGAGAAAAATATGGTATCTAATTGAAATAACTGAATCCTGACTTATTCAAACAAATTATTGTTAACTGAAAATTGGTAATTATTGGAAGAAAGGACATTGACACAGACTCTGGTTTCATATGGAAATTTAATGAAGATAAATAAAATGTCACATAAATGAAGGAAACACAGGGGAAAATTGAAGATGAAGACAAATGTCCTAAGAATGGTGGTGAGGGCTTTCTGGATGCTTCTATTTTTAGGAACTGGTTGCAATCAAACCTTTGGTGTAGCCTCTTGAAATAGACCCATAACTACTCAAGTGAATTTGGCCTATTTATTTAGGAAAAACTAAGTAAAAGAAGAATGGTGGACAACCTATAAAATTTGCTATGAAACAAAAACCCAGCTTGTAATATTTAATGCCAATAGTCTATGCCTATGAGTGGTGAGATACTTCAGTCTTTGAAGAATCAAAAGTGAATATCACGTAGATGACCATGAAGAGGCACATGGTAAATATAAACCACCTACAACATACAGTCAATAAACCACTTTAAAGAGTTAAAATAAAAGATGTCACCAGCAAAGTGTCTGAGTGAAAAAGAGGATGAGGCTGAGAGATGACGAGTGGAAGCCAGAATGCGCCCCTGCTACCCTTGAGATGCCAAGAGAAAGCAAGGAATGTTCTAAAACATTGGGTGGACCTTCTGTGAGGAACTTATGGGAGGGCAGGGACAAGAGAGGCATAGAAAAGGCAGGCCTAGACAGGTTATAATCTGTACTCATGGATGAAACATTGGAATCAATGAGCTTACAGGTATTTAATCCAATGTCTTTATTTGCATGTTTAATAGTGTGTGTGTGTGTGTGTGTGTGTATCAAAAGGTCTGGTAAAAAAAGGAACACTGCCTCATTCTTAAAAGTCAGGCTAAACTGACAAGGAAATTCTTCTGTTATCTGTCATGTCATTGATGGACAATTTTTGATAAGCTGGCTCAAGAAAGGGAAGGGGGCTCTAGGCCTATGGGCTTGGACAGGTGGGCATCAGAGTTTGATTTGGGTTCTTTCTTTTTTTTTTCTTTTACGTCCCTATAAGAGTCTCCCTATGAGACTATTTTACCCCACCCTACTGGTAAAACCATTGAACTGAAGAAATGATGAGAAGTAGAAATGGGAGGAGAAGTTAGGTACGATTGGGGCATTGCTGAGGTGAGAAGAACCAGTGTGTGCAGACAGATCCAAAAATCAATAGGGGAAATGACTATTTGTTGTGTACAAAGACCTTGGCAGAACAGAGAGAATAACCCTCTGTAAACCCAGGGCATTTGGGAAACAGGGAAAGGAGAGCTAAGCCCACACGATCTGATGTTTATAGCAATTCTATTGGAGGAGAACAGCATTTGTCCAGGTAGCCAGTTTGGGGCACATACCATGTGGGTGTATTCTGACAATAGCTCAAGAGAGTGCTGGGAAGTCTTTCTGAGTACTGAGAGGATATAAACTCAACTGATAATTACACTCTTCCCTCTGTGGAAATGGAGAGAAAAGATTGAGAACAGTGTTATTTGTTGTACAAAACAGACTTAGGGTATGTGTGTATGTGTGTGTGTGTGTGTGTGTGTGTGTGTGTGTGTGTGTGTGTGTGTGTGTATGAATCAAAGAAGGGTCTGGGAACAGAAATGACCCCCTATAGCTGACTAATTCTCCACAGTTCAGATGTGCCTCAGTGTCTCCCTGTACTGCAGTTTCCCTTAGCCACAAGACACTTCCTCATCTGGCTTGAATCCACCTGGAATAAAATGTCATAGGGTCATAGAGCTGGAAGCAGTTAGAAGTTGTTTAGTCCAAAGCCTTCATCTCCACATGAGGAAAGTGAGGTTAACCCAGAGACATTTCTTCCTGTTACTCAGGTTGCAGAAATCAAAGCTGGAATTTAAGCCCTCATACTCTGACTCAAAAGTCAGAGTGCTTTCTTTCTAGTGTTCCATGCGGTGACATTAATAAGCTGCTTCCCTGTCTTTGCCCCTGTTTCTCCTTCTCTAACAGGCCAAGTGGTGCTTGAGATGCTTTTCATTAGGGAATAAGAGTGAAGACCATCTCTCCATAGGCTATCAGAAAAGGTGATAGTCTAGATACCTTGATATCCGTAGGTGAGTTACTTCAGTGGGATCTTTAGGATTGATGTCAGGAAAACAACTTCTTAACCATTGAAGCTATTTGGGAAGTGGAATGAGCTGCCTGGTGATGGGTTCCCTTTCACTGAAAGGCTTCAGACAGAGGCTGGATGATGTCTGCTTGTCAAGTATGATACATTGGGAATGCCTTTCAGTTATTGGTTGAACTATATGTCTGCCAAGGTCCCTTCCATCACTTAATTCTAGGATTCTGTGATATAGAGTTGGAAAAATTTTAGAGGTTGTCAAATTCCCTCCTTTTGCAAATGAGGAAGCAGAGGACTAGAGAGGCTAAAAGACTTACTTAAATTCCCATAGACCATAAATGGCAGAATCAGAATATCAGCTCAGTTCCTGGGACTCTACATTCTGTACTTGCCACTACATCATTCAACACTTTAAGCATCTATAGTTTCACAAACCCTTTATGCCTTAGTAAATGTTTGCATAAGTTGTTGCCCCAAATTCATCATTTGATGGTTACTATTATAGTGATGATCACCTACCCAAGCTGGAGTCTTAGATGACTGTCTTTCCCCTGACCCAGGACTTGAGTGTTTCTAACTTGGTTGAGTTTTTTGTTTTGGTCTGAACCTTTGATTTCATCAGTGTGGGGAGTACTTGTGGGGGCATCTTCTCACTAGTGCTGATCTGCAACTTGTCTACAACTTATAATCATAGAATTATACAAGGGTGCCAAGAAATTAAGTGAAAGACCTCTGTTCTCATACCTAGGAGAGGACTCAAGCCCAGGTCTCCCTGAAGGCTTCTTCTGCTCACTATGCTTCAGTTCCTCTCTTCTAGCTTGGTAGGAACAGAGAGGGAATGTTAGAGTTTATCTGGTCCAGGGGTTCTTGAAATCTACCAAGGAGACTGAGGATAGATTTCAGGAATTCCATAAAACTGTATACATCTCTGTTTTCATGGCCTTTTAACTGATACTTAACATTTTCTTCAATTACTTAGAAACAAGATTCTACAAAGAGAGCCCCAGACTTCACTGGATTGCCAAAGGGGTCCATGACACAAAAACAGTTGATTCTTAAATCACTGTTCTAGGCCAACATTCTTCTTTTCTAGGTAGAAAACTAAAGTTTGTGGAGGTTAAATAAACTTGCCCAAGATCACAAAAGTAGTGTCTTAGATGGGATTTGATCTCAGTTGTTCAGTACAGCACTCTAAGTTCTGTACTATGTGCCCTCTCCCAGAATTAAGAAAGGTTTTACTTAGAATTCCCACCTGTGGTGTCCTTAGGATGAATTTTCATAACAGTGCAGAATAGAGCCTGAAAGAATATCTTATCCAGGTTAAGTGACTTTCTTAAAGCTATTTGACTAGGTAGTAGCTGTGCTAGCATCTTATATAGATCTAACTCCAAATCCAGTGCTTCTCCGGCTATGCCATATTCTCAGAGCTTACGTTCTAGATGCATTGCCTTTGAGATTCCCAAGGTCATCTTGAGGCCATGGAGTGGCACCACAGAAGGATAATTATTTGATAGTTTATGATGAGTTTCTTTTTTTCCACTTTCAGACGCATGTTATCGTGTGTTATTTTATCTTTGCTGAGAAGTCAGAAGGACAGAGGTCACTATATCCTCTCGACAGATGAAGGAACTGAAACAGGGGAGTAGAGTCACTTGTTCAAGGTCATCTAGAGAGTTAACATCAGAGCCTGGTCTGGACAACCCACTGGTCTCTCCTGTAGGACTGCCACCTCTTTGGAGGCTCCTTTCCACCCAGGGAATCTGTGCTTCCCTTATTTATGTCAGTCTTCTCTGCATGCTAAGTTGCCGATAAGCCTTTAAGCCATTTTTACTGCTTTTGAAGTTCAAAGCCATGATCTACCCATAGGGAGATGAGCTTGTAGTGTCTCTTACAGGATCATGCCCTGGGTTGTTTGATGGATTCCCCAAGCCTTATCTTAAGTCATGACTGTAAAACACCAGTATCTTCCCTTTAACTACTTCATCCAATTCCTTAGTGAAAGGCACTCAGAAGGTACAGAGGAGTCTGGGGCCACAGTGTATATGAATGGGCTTGCCTCTTTTGATGGTGCAGTATTCAAAACATTAAAGTCTTCTAATTCACTTAGATTTGGAAGCTCTCAAATACAACTGCCAAAACTTTGAATTGGATATTGGTGGAAAGAAGAAATTTGGCAGCATCTGGGAAGAGGAGAAAAGGGAGTCAGGAAAATGTTTCACTTTCCTAGGAAAAGAGAAACATTTTCACTTCTTTAGTCCATTATTTCTGGTTTTTCTGAGAGAAATTTTTGTAAAAAGTTAATTTAAGTTTTCAACAATCACTTCTATAAGTCTTAATTTTTTTCCTCCTCCCTCCCTCCCTGAGATGGAATGCAATTTTATATGGGTTCTACATATACATTCTACACATGCATTTTCACATTGGTCATGTTGCATAGAAGAATTAAAAATGAGAGAAACCATGAGAAAAACCAAACCAAACCAAAATATAACATGAGAGAAAATAGTCTGTTTCATTCTGTGTTCCAGTTCCACAGTTCTTTCTCTGAATGTGGATGACATTTAGAAATGTTTTAGGTCCTTGCATTGCTGTGAAGGGCTAAGTCTATCAGAAAGAGTCTTCACACACTGTGGCTGCTACTGTGTATAATGTTCTTCTGGTTTTGCTCATTTCACTCCGCATCAGTTTATATAAATCTTTTCAGGTTTTTCTGAAGTCCTCCTGTTTGTCACTTCTTATAGCACAATAGTATTCCATTACATTCAAACACCACAACTTGTCTAGCCATTCCTCAATTGATGGGCATTCCCTAGATTTCCAGTTCTTGGCCACCACAAAAAGAGCTGCCATAAACATTTTTGTACATGTGGGACATTTTCCCTTTTTTATGATCTCTTTGGGATACAGTCTTAGAAGTAATATTGCTGAGTCAAAGGCTATGTCCATTTTTGTAGCCCTCTGGGCATAGGTCCAAATTGGAAAGCAAATATTTCTTGAGAAATGACTGGACCAAAGGTGACCCATTCACTATCTTTGCTTCAGATATAAACATCACCATTCCTGGCCATTGAGATAGTAGACATCTGAGCATTACTGAAGTCGACCAGCAGGTTAAACATCTATGCTTCTCTCTCTAAGTCAGTCTTACAGAGAAGTCTCACTTTCTGAAACTCTAAAATGAGCAGGGTTAGACTCAGTTCAATTTCAATTCAGTTCAATAAACATTTGCTAAATTCCTCCCTCCTTTCATCTTACGTGAAGAGAGATGATGATGGTTCTAAGATAAAAAAATTAAGGACCAATCCTCATTCTCACTGTCACAGAATCATAAGATGTTAGAGCTGGAAGGACCCCAGGGACTTTCTCATTCAAGCTCCTTATTTTCTAGATGAGGCAGCTAAGGCTGATGGAATTCATAGGATAAGTGGATCATTAGAGCTGTAAGGCACTTCATAGGTCTTCTAGTTCAACTTCCTCATTTTATAGATGAGGAAAATGAGGCAAGGGGAGAGAAAAATGACTTGCATGTGGTAAACATGGCAAGGTTTGAACCCAGGTCCTCTGACTCCAGAGCCAGTCCTCTTTCCCCTATAACTCTATGTCTTAAGATCACACAGTGAATGGCAATAAATCCATGATTAGAAACAAAATGCCAGTCCAGTGTTCTTTCTATAATACTCATCAGCAATACCAGCAGCAGAAGCAGCAGCAGAAGGAAAGGACATAAAATTATGTATTTCTTGCCTTCAGAGAGCAGATGATGACATCAGTGTTATAGGTGAAAAAAAATCAAAGCTCAAAAGAGTTGAGTGTGGTGCATCCTCTGACACACAGGAGTTCACCAGCAGAACTGGGACTGCAGCTCTCTTCTCTTGGCATCTAGATGAGGCTTTGTCCGCATGATTGCTTTGGCTTTATCTTATCACTCTCTGCTCTAGCTCTTGGTAGTCCTCCAGAAGTGCCCTGGTATGTGGGTCTTGTTCTTAAAATAGGAAAAGGATAAACTCATCTAAAAACGATGCAAGGACCTAATGAAGAGAACTGGGCATAGTTACAAGTCACCCTGGCTTCACTAGTTCACGTAGGCAGATGGTAGTTAGAGCTGAAGCCAACCAATTCACACTTACTGAATTAGCACCCGTCTGTTGAATTCTGGGGGGAAAAGCAAATGGAGGCATCTCTCTTTTCAACCATGTAAAGTGAATAAAAAGTAGTACCCTTGGAATGGTATCCTTTTCAATGCCCAGGAAGACTTTGCATATTCCATTGCTATACCGACAAGGTATCTTTCCCCAAAGACCTTAACAACTGCAGCTGCAACTCTGGCTATAGAGGGGTGATGATGAGCACAAGCAACTTGGGGCAAGGGAAACTTAGAAATCTCAGTGCAATCTGGTCATAAGAACCTATTATGAACTGAAAGGATATCATGGGCCAGTTACTCCAATCCCTTCATTTTATGGATGAGGAAAGTGAGGCTGAGAGCTGATAAGTGACTTGGTCAGAGTCACACATATAACAAGTATCTGAATCAGGCTTTGAACCCAGGACATGTCCTTCTGACTCTAAGTCCAACACCCTATCCATTAGGCTACTGATCCCTGCTTCTAGAGAACCACTTGGTTTGTAGAGTAAAGTTATCTTCACATGTGAAGAAAGAATATTAGTATTTTAAATGGCTGTTCATAAGAATCATTTAACCTTTCTGTAGTCCTTTCATGGTTATAAAGTGCCTTCCTTTCAGTATTCCTGTAAGGTAGGCAGGATGGTTGGTATCATTAGCCCCACCTCAAAGATGAGGAAACTAAGGTTCAACACAGTGACAAGATTTATTCGCAATCAAACAGTTGCTAGGTATCAGAGGCAGGATTCATATTCAGATCTCTGGGCTCCAGGTCTACTGCTCAGCAGGCTACAGTACAGGTCTGGTTCTTCAGAGGTGACTATGGGTTTGGTCCGTTCTTCAAATAAATGCCTATCAGCTGCTAGTTCATTGTCTTCTAAGGTTTCCTCCCATCTATACTTATGTGCATGTTATTTCTGCCATTAAAATATAAGTTCTTAGAGAGCAAGGGCTGTTTTGACCTTTTCTTTGCATCTCTAGAGCCTTGCACAGTATCTGGCACATAGAGAAGGCTTAACATGTGCTTGCTGGTTTATTGATCGTCGGTCCTGTGGTCCCCTCTGCCTAGCTACTCCCCCATCTCTTTCTTATACCTTCATTTCTCCGATAATGATCCGTATCATAGAATCATAGATCTAGAGTTGGAAGGAGCAGTTCTACAGAGGAGAAAATTGAGGTTCAAGGAGGCCAATGGACTTACCCAAGGTTACATAGAGAATAAGTGCTGCAGACAGACTTCAAACCCTGGTCCTCTGATTTCAGAGCAGTATGATCTGATTGGGGATCTTTTCAATTAGCTCCCTACTCTTCTTAAGATAATAAGATCATAGAACAAGGGCTGGATTGTAGATGAGGAAAATAAGGTGCAGGAGTGTTTATGGGTTAAATGACTTGCCTGGGTCATACATGTTGTCAGTGGTAAAATTTTTAGCCATGTTCATAAGCTGAGGATACCCCTGAAGTGAGGCATGGACAATATTAGCCAAAGTTATAAAATATAACATTTGCTTTCATACCTTATCACCTTCCTTTTCTGCCTACCCCCTTCTGCTCTTTGGTCACCTATATACTAAATGAGAGGACAATGACTTTTTAAATTGTTGCTCATAGTGAGGAATCATACAGGAGAAATGACATAAGAGAATGACATTTCTCTGTGATCAGAGAAATGAATGCTCATTAAGCAAGATGGGCTGATCACATATAAAGGATGAAAGGTAACTGATGAACCACCCATGTTTTACATTGGTATCCATTTAATGACAACAAGGAAAATCCTAGCGCTATGTATGAACTTCCATTGCAGGTTTAGGGAAAGACATAATAAGGAGTTGCATTGGATGATCATGTATAGATAGGTGATGATCTGCATTCTTGGAGGAAGTACCCACATCGATGAACTCAGAGTTATTTGAATACTGGAGTTCACTACAATTACATAGTGAAATCTCTCATAGGCACCCCAGAAGCCCTCTTATCCAACATAGATACTAAAGGGTCATAGACAGGTAAGGATTATCCTATGTCCCCAAAAAGGACAAATCCATGATAAAAAAGACACAGACTCTTTAAAATCTAGAGAGTTTTCTAGGGTCAAACATTACACGTCTGTGACTAAAAGGGATAAAAGATTAAAATGAAAGCGAAAAAAGTTGGCCAGATAGCGAACATACTTTCTGAGCTGTCCAGGGTCCTGATCACTGCCTGGGCTCTCTCTGATCTCTTAAGCCTTGGCCTTGTTCTTCATGTTCCTGTCTTTATACCCTGACAGGAGGCAGAATATTGTAGTGGAGACAGCACCAAATTTCAAGTCATAGGATCTGAACATGATTCCTTGACTAGCTGTATGACTTTAGATAAGTAAGTCATCTTATCTGAGTGTCAATTTCTTTACCTAAAAAGAAGGGTTTAGACTATCTCTAAGGCTAATAACATGATAGATTTAGACTTGTAAAACCTCAGAGGCTATCTAATCCAACTATGTTATTGTATAGATG
The DNA here is from genome assembly GCA_028658325.1 of Potorous gilbertii. Taxonomy (NCBI): domain Eukaryota; kingdom Metazoa; phylum Chordata; class Mammalia; order Diprotodontia; family Potoroidae; genus Potorous; species Potorous gilbertii. The sequence continues at coordinate 182,120 of JAQQSK010002273.1, read as the reverse complement.
AGCATCAAGGTGAATAAGTGACTTGTCCAAGGTCACACAGGAGCTAAGTAGCAGAGCTGGGATTTGAATCCAGGTTCATCCAATTCCAGAAACTTTTCTTTTTTTTTTTTACTAGTACCACACTGTCCTCTATCACTCTAAATCTTATAATGCTATGATCTTGTTATCACCTCAGACCTTCATCACTCTCACCAACCTGACTGTGCCCCTTTTCCTACTCCTATGTATGGCTTACTGTAGAACCTATACAACCCATACTATTGATCCTATACAACCAGAGTAATGTATGTGTGCTTGGTAATCTTCTATTCTCCCTGGTAGACAGACTGTGGTGTAGTGGATAGAGCACTATGCTAAGAGTCAGGAAATCCTGAACTTTGTTCTCAGCTTACAATCTGGACAAGTCACTTAGCATCTCTGATAGTCAGACATTATTTCTAAAAATATAAGCTCCAGATGCATTACAATATGCTTTGATGGAGGGTGTCTTATACTGGGAATTCCTATACCAACAAAATCCCATGTTCTTTACATGTTAACGTTTTTCCATGGCATGCCAATCATTGCTGTTTGACCATATATATGTGTGGTTTGACTTTTATTATTTATTATTATTATTCTGAGATTAGAGAATGTATGTTGGATATATGTGTGGTGCTCAATAAAGGCTCTGTAGACACTTAATAAATACCAAATATTGTAGTTGTGAGGATGATGATGATGATGATGAGAATGATGTGAAACTTCTAGGCTTCATAGCTTCACCTTTCCTATAACAATAATACTTCTGAACTTGCCAGGGAAACTGATGAGTCCTAATTAATTAATGTGAGTCAAATACTCTAGACTTAGTGCTTTGCAGATGAAAGATGTGATAGGCACATGGAACATTATCATTGCATAATGTTCATGGCTGGCCAGAGGCCCAGTTACAGCATCTTTATCAAAGGTAGATAAAATCCTGATCCCCTTAGCCTAGTTATTACACCTTAGAACTATCAATCTCTCCATCTATAAAACTCTCCCTTGATTCCAAACCCATTCAATACTGATTTACAGCTGCTATTGTTACTACATTCTGCATCCTTGAGGTTGAGCTCTCTGTTCTCCTTGTTGGGGAAGCCTGATCCACTCCAAGCAGTGAACAGAGGGAGGTGGGAAAAGATCAAGAGTGGGCAAGGGGAAGAGAAAGGAAAGGGAAAGAGAAAAAGACAGGCATATCCTTAATTATTTTATTGAGATTTTATATTAAGATTTCATAAGTTTGCTTGTACGTTGCTTTAGAAAATGGTCATGTAAGGGAATCAAAGGAAGATTAGCCACATTTTCAGTGTCTTCCAAATCACAAGCTCCTTGATCTTACATATATTCAGTGGTGGTGGTAATGAAGGGGTGCTAATCCTTCTTGTATGTACAATAGAACCTCCATCCATTCTAAAGGACCAAGAATTTTTGGTATTAAACAGAAACCACTTTGTGCCCCAACCCTCGTTAGGAACTTTTTTTCAGAAATAATAGTCCATTTCTCTGCCTTAAAAATGCAGTATACTAAGCATGAGACAAATCAGACACACTTCAGGTATCTCAGAGTAAGCCTTATGAACATCCTTTCTCAAGGCAAGTGATTGTGGATAATAGACTAACTGACATTTCTATGGCACTTGGTGTTATCTGAAATGACAACTCTGTGTGGTTGGCCGTGCAAGAATTGTTATCTCCCTTTTTACAGACGAGGAAACTAAAGTTTAACTGAGAGGTTAAGGGCCTTGGCTATGACCACATAGTTAGTATCTAAGGTGAGGTTCAGAATCAACTCTCCTGATTTCTGTAGTAAGCTATTCACTATACCTTGCTGCTTCTCATCTCAAAGATACAAGTACAGGAGAATATCAATATCAAATACCAATATCAAAAGAGAGACAAGAGTTTTGCTTAATGAGCTCCTTGATAAAAACTCAATTTCTTGTAATATTCTTTTTCTCCAAAAGAGTTCTGGAAAAAATTCTAATTTGGGGGGAATTTCAGCTAGTTGGAGTCTAATGGGCATTTGATTCTTTCCTCCTGCCTTCTTTGCTCTCCCTCCAGGACTTTTTTAGTTATATCACAGCAATTTTTAAATATATGCTTCTACAACTCCCTCCACACATATCACCATGAAAACCTTTGCAAGAAAGAGTAGCAACAAGCAAAACCAATTTGTGGAGCAACTGTTTGATAGGATATGCAACATTATACACTCATGGGACCTCATATCTTTACAAAATGAGGAAGTTGTTTCATAATCTGTTTGCTGAAAAATTATCGGACATTATAATCATTCAGTAATTGGTTTCCTTTTAACATTCTTTTTATGAACATTATTGTAACTGCATATGTGCATATATCCATATGTGTATATGTATGCATGTGCATATATACATGTATACACGCATATATATGTGTATATGTATACATGTGTATATATGTTCATGCATATATATAAACACACACACATATTTACTAGTTCTGATTCCTATTGGTTCCATACAGGTCTTCCCATATTTCTCAGAATTCCTCAAATTCATTGTTTCTTATTTGTTGTTGTTTAGTCATTTTCTAGTCATATCCAACTCTTCACGGTCCCTTTTGGGGTTTTCTTGGCAGTGATACTGGAGTGGTTTGTCACTTGCTTCTCCAGCTCATTTTATAGATAAGGAAACCGAGGCAGTGTTAAGTGACTTGCCCAGAGTCGCACAGTTAGTAAGTGTCTGAGGTCGGATTTAAGTTAAGGAAGATGAGTCTTCCTGACTCAAGACCTGGCCATCTATTCACTGTGCCCCCATTATTTCTTATATCACAATAATATTTTGTTATATCTATAAAACACACTTTCTTCAGCTACTCTTTAATCAATGGGCACCCACTTTGTTACCAGATCTTTGCTACTACACACACACACATGCATACATGCACACACGCACACACAGACACAAATGCTGTTCTGAATATTTTACTATATGTGGACCCTTTCTGCTTTTGACTTCCAGTAGGGGATCACTGGAGTGAAGGGTATGAATGGTTAGGTAATGTTTCATAAATAATTCCAGATTGTTCTCCAGAACATCTAGACCACTTCAAAGCTGGGCATGGACTTCACTCTGTTCTAGCTTGTGTCATGGGAGAACCTTCAACCCTAGCTTATGACCTGGAGGAACATTACAATAAAGAAAACCCTGGCTGTTTCTAACAGCTACTAGCTGTGCCTAATGAGACTCTTCTGACTGTGAAGGGTTTATTTACTCAGTATTGGCCAACATTCCTCCTTTGTGAGTTCAAGGTCTTTCTTTGTCTCATCTCACACAAGAAAGAAAATTCCAGAGGGGAAGATAAAGAAAACATCTCCCTTTCATTTCTCAGCTTCTTTTTCTCATCCTCAGTTCCTGGGGGCAAAAGCATAAAGAAAATTACAGTCACGAAGACCCCAGGAACAATTTTCCCCCAGTGAGGTTTCCTTACCAGTTTACTACTTTTCAGACTTGGACTGAATTGGATCCTCCTCCCTTAGCATTTTGGCTGCCTTAGCTTGGAGAAACAGAAATTTATAACCAAGATGCAATCCTCTTAGCAACAGGCAACTTTTCCAATTTTCCTCTGATATATAGTTCAGTTATACAGATCTTAGTTTATAGCAGAAACTGTTTTATAAAAGGACTGCCAGTATCTTTTCCAGGAGAAAAAAAGCATCTTTAAACAAGACTTAAACAGAGCTGTAAAGCACAGAATTCATTTTCTCTGTTATTCACATGAATACTTTGTGAAGTAGAAAGTGAACTGGAACAGCACACTGTAACTGACTGTCTGAGAATAGTTTTCAGCATATCCTTCTGCTGCTCAAGCAACTGCAATGGCTCCCTATCAGATCAAATACAGATGACTTAATTTGCTTTCAGGGCCCTTGATCTTTTCTCAGTCAACCTATCCAGTTGTTCTTCCCAATAACCCCCTAATATGCTCTCCCTCACCCTATAGCCTACCCCTTATCATACCCACTCCATCTTTGTGTTTGTTCCCCACTTCCAACTTAGAATTCACTCTCTTGTCCCTTTTCCATCCATTGACATCCTATCTCTCTCTTAAGTCCCAGATCAAGTTCCTTCTCCACAAAATCTTCCTTAACTTCTCCAATCCCTTCTCTGAATTCCTATGGCATTTATATTGCCATACCTTGTTTTATTCAGAAGTTTAAAAGGTGATGTATATGTGAAATTACATTTTAAATCACTAACTAAGCTGGCTAACTGAGTAATAAAAACCAGTAATTCCTTCTCTCCCCCTCCCCCAATTTTTAAACATAACCCAATTTTCTTTGATGCCTTTTCAGATTTCCTTTTAGAAGTTTTCTGAGACTGCCTGGCCACTTTCCCCTGTCTTTGGTACTTACTCTATCTCCCATTCTTGCATGGCTATGCTTTCTGCTAACCATCAAGAGTGGAAAGGAAATAATCTGATCATAAAATATTAGTTGATAGCTTCTGTATCTTGACTGAGAGCTTCAGATATGAACCCTTCAAGTATATCTGATTTTTAATAGGGCATTCTTGAGGACTGGAAAGACCTTTAATGATAAAAGAAGCATTGTCTAATGGTGAAATTTCGGGGACTGAGGCAGGCTGTCTGAGGAGATATTTGAAGGACAATAGGTTTTCTTAGTACCTCTCAAGTACACCGTGATGATAAGGGTAACCTTGATAAGCGGTAGGCTCCAATTCAATTCAAATGAATCCATGTTTAACACTAGTTAGGCACTGTGGGGTCATAAATTTAGGATAAGAAATGGGTAAGACTCCAAGGTACTCACAATATAGTTGGAAAGTGATGTGAGATGGCCCTACTACCTGATTTTGGTGTGTCTAAATTTTGATACATTTGTGAATAAATATTGATAATTGTGTTTAAAAAATAACATATGCCCTATTGGCATCAGTAGGGTAGGGACAAATAAAGTCAGTGCCTCATGTGGCGAAGAAGCTATTGAATTGCTAGATGGGGAAAAGGGAAATATGCATAATTCCTTTAAGTTCTTGGTTGAAATAAATGAATGAAAAGCACTTATGAAGCATTATGTGCCAAATATGGTGCTAATCTTTGGGGATACAAATAGAAAAAATGAGAATCTAGAGGAGCTCACATTCTAAATGTTGGCAATGCATATAAAGAATATCAGCTGCAGGGGGATGCAAAACTCAGAATTCTTAAAGATGAAACATTGGCTCAGATGGCAAGGCCTACAGGACTTTAGGCTACACCAACCAGTCAACAGTGCCCAGGGGTCTAGAGAACATAATGGTAGGACATAAAGCCCAGAGGACTTTAGGATGCCGAGGCAGGGTAGATGGAAAGGTCTACTGGTCCTCCATCTCCTGACAAGGTTAGTAGTTGGGGACTTCTAGCTTATCCAAGTAGTACATCACTCTTTCTATTTGGTTGCCCTGATGGGGCCTGAATGACCCCACATCAGAGGAGGAGTAAAAAGAAGGCAACAGAAATAGTTATATCCATCAGATGAATTCTATCAACAGTGGATAGCTAGGGAAAGATTCACCTGAGAGTACAATTTAGCAAGAGATTCATAGATAATCAGTGAAAGAGTGGAGATGAAGTTCAGGTCCAGACCATCAAACTGGGGCCTGCAAGAAACAGAGAGAAGGGAAAATCTTGTTCATGAAAGCCTGAAGGCCTGAATCAATCAAAAGACCCAGTCTGTAGAATCTGCTTCAGGGAACTATTCAGAACAAAAGACAAGGTTGGAAGACAAACACCTTCTGCTGGGGACCAGAACATCGAATCCCCCAGATACCCTAAAACTCAGGGAATGACAAATTTGATACCTACATATGAAAGAATTGTTGGTTTTCCCTTGAGAATTTTAGATTATTGGAGAGGAGCAAAATAGGCTTTTCAAGGCCATGTTAGTAGGTCAGGAATATGGATTCAATGATGGTTGAACTCAAAAGATTCATAGGAAAATCCCCACCTGAGCTAGATCTCTATATACCATTTGGATGGCTGTAGCAGCAGTCTGCAGTGCTGCAAGAGACAGCCAATTCTGTGGCCAGAGAACTGGAACTGTGTTAATATTAAGGCACAGACTGAAAAACCTAGTTTTAGGTAGGAAAGTTTAAAGAAGGGCAGAAAATTAGCCTGTGGCTGGTGGAGAACCGGTATTAAATTAAAAGAGCCCTTGTGAACTGGAAAACTACAAGCTTTTAAATATTCTAACTACATCCCCCTCTCTTCATGAAATGTTTCACTTTAGGGATGCACTGCATATCCTCTTCCAATATCTGACAGGTTGGCGTGCTGTTATCAGGAAACAAGAGGAAGGGTTGTTTCTATGTTGTCTGGTTCTACTTCCTTGACTATTAGAACCAAGCAAATCTTGTGGTCTTCCCCCTAAAGAGGACATGGGCTATGGGGAGTCTAATAAGCAAGGGAAAGTGGTATAACAGTTTAAAGATGCTGGACTTTTTAAGGGTAGTATATGGGTAGTAAAGGGTTTAGGAGGTCAGCTTTTCCCACAGCACTAGTCAGACAATGACTGTTGCTCAGTCATTCAATTGTGTCCAACTTCTTGTGACCCTGTGGATCCTACTATCCATGGGGTTTTCTTGGCAAAGATACTGGAGTGGTTTCCTACTTCCTTCTCCAGTGGCTTAAGGCAAACAGAGGTTAAGTGATTTGCCCAGAGTCACAGAGCTAGTAAGTATCTGGGGATGGATTTGATCTTAGGCCTTTCTGACTTCATGCCCATTATCCTATTCACTGAACCACTTATGTGCCTCCTAGAGACAAGACTAACACATGTGAAATATTGAGATGACATGTAAAGGCAGAATATGACTCAGTACCTAAAAATGAGGGGGCCAAATGACATACTAAATACTTAATCATTGTGCAGGGAGAGAGATGAACAGGGATCAGAGCTCTCACAGAAAACAGAGTGGATAGATAGGACCTTAGTAAATACTTAGAATAATAATATATTAGGCAAAAATTGTATATTTTTATAAGATAAAACTATATTTATGTATAAAATATACATGTAATACATTTATTTAGTACTTACTATGTGCCAGACACTTTTAAGGGCTGGGGATAGAAATATGTTGACATAGAGTGACTGCCCTCAAGAAGCTAGTACAGGAATATAATATATAAAGGGGAACCTGAAGAGGGGGAATGGGACATGCCCATGGCAGAACTGGTGGCTAAGAAGTGAGGTGAAGACTTGATCCTAGGCAAGAAAAAAATGAAAGCTCAATCCTTAAGAAAGAGCCCAGGGTGGTTCCTGAGGTGGAGTATAACGAGAAAACCAAACCTCAGAGAAGTGATAGTCCTTGTCTAAGGTCACCAGAAATTTCATGGCAGAAATGTGACTAGACAACGTAGACAAACCATTGGAACTTTCTTCAAGATATTTGGGAAGATGAGATGTAAATAAGGAGAAGCCAACATAGTTGCAAGAAACCATAGACTTCTTGTTGACTCAATTTGGTCAATGTGTATCTCTTGACTGCTTCTTATGGTAGAAACTATCTTTTGGACTGCTACTCTTCTAATCCATGATGGTTAGTTTTATTGAGTGTGAAACCCAAAGTACCCAAAGAGGATGCTTAAGGAAGTGGCTGCCTTCCTTCTTCTGCCAAAGCTGGCCTTCCCTTGGGGGAGGTCAGTGGAGCTTTTGGCCCAGGGTCCAATAAGAGTCATTGCTTGGATCTTCTGTAAGGCAAGACAGCAGAGTGACTGAACTGAAATGATTTACAGAGAAATAATCCCCAGAAAGGGACTCTATTGACCTTATAAAGCAAGAAATTGTAGCAGTCTAACTCCTCTCTCCCCAGGATGGAATTAATTCCACCTAAATCTCTGCAGATCATTTGATTTTTTTGAAAAAGAGATAATATACTAATTCCAGGAACCCATGCTGTTTCTTAGAGGCATTTAAACTACCAACCTCATTAGTGTAGCAGTTAGATGAGCAAAAGTTTGGAACTAGGAAACCAGCTATTGGACAGACTGGGTAGGCAGGAAGAAGTACAGAAGGGGAAAGAAATCGCATGCTTTCAGCTCCAGGCTCTGGCTCCTTATAACATAGTCTTGAGATCTATTTTGCACAGATATCAGATATTTTTTTCTTATGATCACTTCTCTCAGGATTTCAATTTTCTCATCTGTAAAATGAGATGTTCTTTAAGAGACCTATTTCTTAAGAAATTCTATATCTCCACATAGGCAACCTCCCATACTTGCTTGAATCACTAACTGCCTTCAAAGCTCAGCTCATGACACTTCTTACATGAGGTCTTTTCTGATTGTTCCTAATTGCTTTCCTGCTAGTGCCTCCCCTCTCAAACCACGTTGCATTTATTTATCTATTCTGTATTTACTTGTGTGTGGATATAATATTTTCCCTTACAAAATAAAAACTCATTGAAATCAAGAGCTGTTTGTTGTTTTTGTTTCCCTGGTGCCTCTCACTACTATAAATAGCCATAAGTCTTCTTATAATTGTCCAAATACTTGGGCATTCTATACTTTACCAACACTATCTCCAATATATGGAATTCCTCCTCTTCATCTATACTTTTTGAAATACAGCTCAATGTTACATCTTTGAAACAATCTTCCCTGGTCCTTCCATTAAGAAATGATCTTTGCTTCCTCTGGTCTCACGTGGTATCTGTGCTGTCTCTATCTTGTGCTCTTATTCTAGCCCATTTTACAACATGCTTATTATATAATTTTTGCATGGTTGTTGCTCATGTATGTGAGATATTGCCCTCTGCAAGGGGCATTGATAGGTTCTATGAGGGAAGAAATCAGGAATCAGTATCTTAATGACCTCTGCAGCTTCCTAATGTTTAGAGCAATGCTTTGCATATAATAAGTATTTAATGAATCTTCATTGGATGGATGTTAAATGAAGAAATGACTGGCAGCAAAAGTCAGAAGGATCTAAGTGCTGGACAGTACTGAGAGTAACCATGTTAATCTTGGAGGATTATACTACCGAATGGACCAGGCCCACCATCCAATAGAAATCTCTGTCCATTGCACTCTCCCTGTAGATAGACCTGATGCTAGGCCACTTCTAAGTGTCAGGAGTTGGGCCACAGTATATATACAGAGGCACTCTAGGATTGAGCAATGTGATAGAAGAGAGTAGGGTACAGTGGGATAATACTGGATTTAGAGTCAGGGGGACCAGGTTTCAAATCCCAACTTGTCCACTGTTTTGGGCAATCCATTTAGTTTTTTTGATCCTATTTGCAAAATGAGAAGGTTAGTCTAAGAGTCAGGGGTGGAGAACCTGTGACCTCGAGGCCACATGTGGCCCTCTAGGTCCTTTTACTGAATGCAAACTTCACAGAATAAATCGCCTAGCCTCGGTGAACTCTAAGATCTCTTCTAGCTCTAAACAGATTTTACTTTGCTATACTATTATGATAGAAAGGCATCTTAAGCTCTTTGTATAGCTAAGAGGCAGAGACAGGGTCCACTTATGCCTTTAGAACCTTTTAAAAGTGTGGCCTTGTTAATATCCCATTGTCTGGGCTTTAGAAGGTAAAACCATTGTTGGATCCAGAACTGCCCCAGACCCCGCAGTGGCAGGACTCCTGGCTTGTGACATGTCTGCCTTTTGAAGAAACAGGAAGGGGTTAATCCAGGTCCTTCAAAGGTTTTCAGTTGCAGACACTAGAAAGTACAGCCAACTGTCATTTTCTTTAGATAGAAAGAAAAGTTTATTGCTATCTTTTGTTTTCACATGATTGCTTCTGAATGTATTTCTTCCTCTCCTTAACCTTCCCCAAGGGAGCCATCCCTTGCAACAGAGAATAAAAGGAAAGTGAAAAAAAGCATTTTAGCAAAACCAATGTTTTAATACTCATGAAAATACATTAGCTGAGTCATTGATAGCCTGATGGTGTTCCACAACTGTGTTATTTTGTCTCTTCAGAGAAATGGAATGGAGAGGGAGGCACATTTTCCCATCTATTCTTTGGGGGGCTGAGTTTGATCAAACATTGTAATTCCACATATATAATGACACGTTATAATTCCAATTTCAAGGGTTTTTTGATTGTACTTATTTATATTGTTGCTGGAATTGTGTATATAGTTTTCTTAGCTCCACTTACTTCATTCTACCTCTGTTCATGCCAATTTTTCCATGCTTCTCTGAATTTTACATATTCATCAGTTCTTAAGACACAGCAATATTCTCTTACATTCACATGCCACAAATCTTCATTTCCTCATCTGTTGACACCTACTTCAGCCACTTGACATTGACCTCTTCTTAGCTGTGGGAGTATCATCCTGACTCTTCACACCTGTTCTGAACTCACCCAGTGCCTGGAATGGATGACTTCCTCATCTCTACCTCTCAGAATCCTTTCTTTAAGGTTAAGCTTAGGTACCACCTTACATAGGAAGCCTTTCCAGATGTCCCTAGTTGTTAGTGTTATCTTCTTCCTCAAAATACGGTGTATTTACTTATCTGTGTGTACATTGTAGCCCCGTAAAATGAAACTTCTTTGAGGGTTGACTGGTTTCATTTTTGTCTTGTTATCCTCAGTGCACAGTAAGCATTCAAAATGTCATAAGAGGTGGTGGGTGGAGGAGAGATTGAGGAAGATTGAGGGGATTGAGAAAGTTTACTAAAACGTGAATACTGAAGGGATGAAAGAAGGATGCTCTGGGTTATGCTCTGGTTATTTGATGTCTGTACTGCTGTGTTGATTGTGAACACTCAAAGCAAAGTCCTTTATTGGATGCTGTGTGGGAAAGAGACAAGGGATCTCCCGAGTTTCTAGCTGGGACCCTGGTTACCAGAAACAGTAGAAAAGGAACCAAAAGTTTGAAACTGGCACCATCTTCTGAATGACCAATGCCAGAGTGATGCTGGATAGCCAGCTAGGGAAACTATGGGGGACAGCACCAGGCCAAGTGCATCAATAAAATTCATGCATGGAAGGGACACTTTAGAGAAGCAGTATGGTGTGGGGTATGAAGTGTTGGAGCTGAAGTCAGGAAGACCGTTTTCAAATCTCACCTCTGACACTTACTAGTTATATGATCATGAGCAAGACAGTTAACCTTTGAAACTAAATATAAACAAAAGGGGTATAATAACACCTGCAATACCTCCCTCTCAGTGTTGTTTTGAGATTCATCTGAGGTAATATATGTAGAGTACTTTGCAAGCTTTAAAGTATTCTATAAATGTCAGTTATTATCCTTAGAGTTAGAGAGCTGACTTCTCTCATGACAGCCATGACTATAAGTAGCCAATACTATACGAGCCCCTAGGGGAGTGTGTGCTCATTGGCAGGAATTGTTATTTTCCACAGAATCTGATGTGCTCTATTTGTTTTCTCTGACCTGTAAATAAGCTTGTTCATTCTTTAAGCCTTGTGCTACACATATCGACAAAAGGGGTTGTTGACAGCCTATCAGTTGAATTTCTCTGGATTTCTCCAACATGCCCCAGGAACTCATTTCTCATCAGTCCCCTCTGCCTTTGAGGCCCTTCCCTCTCTTTGATTGGGAAGGGAGACCTATTCTCCTGAAAGTTCAATTTAAGGAGGGAGCCCAAGTCAACCATTTCTTCATTTCCTACCCATCTGCATGCCTCAGGATTTCTCCTTCATTCTCCTGCACCAGGGACTTGTCACTCTTAATACCCCCTCCCCTTCTTTTTAGCTTCCTTTTGTAGGTTGTCTGGCCCATTAGATTATAAACTCCTAGAGGACAAGGACCCTCTTTTGTCTTTCTCTGTATCCTCAGTGCTTACCACATGCTTGAGATGTAGTAGGCATTGTAGGCATTTAAGAAATATTTATTATATGTCAGAAAAGTACCCAGAAAATTTGGGTGAATCAGAGAAGAATAATCCAATGTATATCTGAACTTCCAGGAGGGAACCTCTGATATAAGCTTCATGCTATATTTGTGTAATAGGTGAGTTAGGAGGACTCCTTACATGGTACAGGATTATATAGATCAAGTATTAACACTTGAAAGTCATACTTCAACCTATTAACTTGACTCATACCCATGTTTAATTTTACTATCTCAAGAACGGGGGTAATCCACGAAATATTTTGGATATTTTCTTACTAATTAATAAATATACAATTTCCTTCTCATTTATTAATCATCTGGCTCTACTTACCTCATTTTATTAAATAGTTATTAAGATGGATTTCCCCTTTCTCTCTGGTAATTATTTATGCATTTCTTCATATTAAATACCATAATATCCTATGATAAAATAAATTTTAAAATCACTGAATAATTAACTTATTAATAAATGAAATCAATAATGAAACAAAGACAAAAAAGTGTATAGTAGTTTGACTATAAAAAATATCAGAATTAACTCAAATCTTCACAATAGGAAGGGTGGAGCCAAGATGGCAGAGTGAGAGCAACTACTTACCTAACCTCTTAGACAAACTCCTTCAGATACCTTAAAAAGAGAATTTGACCAAATTTTGAGGTGAAGAATCCAATAGGAGACAGACTGTGGCAGATTCACAGCCCAGGACAGACTGGAAGGTAGACGGGAAGGATCTGTTCTGCAGGGGTGAGCCCACAGCACACAGTGACTGACACTCGCTCAGCTCTGCTGGTCTCTCACCCTGGGTGCTGCTTTGCAGGTTCCACCTGCTACTGCTTCAGGTCTCCCTCAGAGCCCTCATACCTGGAATATCCAATATTCCATAAGGCAAAGGAGCAACTACAACCAAGGATCAACTACCCAGCAAAATTCAGCATAACATTTCAGGCAAGGAGATGGTCATTCAATGAAGTAAGGAATTTCCAGACCTTCCTGACAAAAACTCCAGAACTTAATAGAAAATTCGATCTTGAAATACAGGTCTCAAGAGAGGCATAAAAAGGTAAACAGGGGGAAAAAACCCAAAAAAAACCTCATTATTCAATTTGGGCAAACTATTTACCTCCCTATAAGGGAAGATGATACCTGTTAATCTTGAGAATTGTACATCTATTATGAAATATAAAAGGGATATACATAGAGGGAATAGGTATGAAGTAAATGATGTGATGATAAAAATACGATTTAGGCATGCGAAGGGATTGTAACAGGAAGTGTGAAAAGGAGGAAGCAGAAAATGGTAAATTACATCACAGGAAGAAGTGCAAAATAGAGGGAAACAGGGGAGGGAGATGAAAATTGTCTGAGAGGTACTCTCATTTGATTTGGTTCAAGGAGGGAACAATAAACTTAAGTATATAATTCTAACTAGTTCTATAGGCAGCAGGAGGGGAAGGGGAAAGAAAGGAGAGGGGAAGCTAAAAGGGAGGAAAGAAACAGTAAGGGTAAAGGGGAGTAAAAGGGAGTGGTGCTAAAAGAAGGAAGGGAAGGCTGCAGGAGGCAGTGGTGAAAAGTGAAAACTATTGAGGAAGGGAAGGGAGATGGGAGAGCTAAAAGCACAAATGGTGGGAAAGAGGATGGACAGAAATACACATATTGTAATCATAACTGTGAATGTGAATGGAATGAACTCTCCCATAAAATGGAGATTGATAGCAGAATGGATTAAAAGTCATAATCCAACAATATGTTGTTTACAAGAAACACATTTGAAATGGGGGGATACACACAGGGTAAAGGTCAAAGGCTGGAGCAGAATATATTGTGCTTCAGCTGATGTAAGAAAAGCAGGGGTAGCAATCTTAATCTCAGACAAAACAAAAGCAGACATAGATCTAATCAAAAGAGATAAGGAAGGAAACTATACCTTGCTAAAAGGCACCATAGACAATGAAGCAATACCATTATTAAACATGTATGCTCCAAGTGGTTTAGCATCCAAATTCTTAGAGGAGGGAGTTGAAGGAAGAAATAGACAGCAAAACTATACTAGTGGGGACCTCAGCTTCCCCGTCTCTAAACTTGATAAATCTAATCTCAAAATAAATAAGAAAGAGGTTAAGGAGGTAAATAAAACTCTGGATAAGGTAGATATGACAGATGTCTGGAGAAAATTGAATGGGAATAGAAAGGAATATACCTTTTTCTCAGCAGTACATGGCATATATACAAAAATTGACCATGTACTAGGGCATAAAAACCTCATAATCCAGTGCAGAAAGGCAGAGTTAGTCAATGCATCCTTCTCAGATTATAATGCAATAAAAATTACATGTAATCAGAGGCCATGAAAAGATAAACCAAAAATCAATTGGAGACTAAATAATCTAGTCCTAAAAAAGGAGTGCATTAAACAACAAATCATAGAAACAATCAACAATTTCATTCAAGACAATGACAGTAAAGAGAGAGCCTACCAGATCTTGTGGGATATTGCAAAAGCAGTTCTTAGGGGAAATTTTATATCTTTGAATGCCTACATAAATAAAACAGAGAAAGAGGAGATCAATGATTTGGGCATGCAGCTAAAAAAGCTAGAAAAAGAACAAATTGAAAATCCCCACGTAAATGCCAAATTAGAAATACTGGAAACCAAAGGAGGGATTAATAAAATTGAAATTAAGAAAACTATTGAATTAATAAATAAAATAGTTCATTTTATGCAAAAACTAATAAAATTGATAAACCTATGGTCAGTTTGATTAAAAAAGAAAGAAGAAAATCAAATTACTAATATCAAAAATGAAAGAGGTGAACTCACCTCCAATGAGGAGGAAATTAAAACAATAATTAGAAATTACTTTGCCCCACTTTATGCCCACAAATTAAACAATCTAAATGAGATGGATGAGTATTTTAAAAAATACAAATTGCCTAGATTAACAGAAGAGGAAGTTGGATACTTAAACAACCACATCTTATAAAAATAAATTGAACAAGCCATCAATGAATTCCCTAGGAAAAAATCTTCAGGGTCAGATGGATTTACAAGTGAATTCTATCAAACATTTAAAGAACAGTTAATTCCAATACCATATAGACTTTTTTTGAAAATTGGGGAAGGAGTCCTCCCAAATTCTTTTCATGATACAAATATGGTTTTGATACTGAAACCAGGAAGAGACAAAACAGAGAAAGAAAATTATAGACCAATTTCTCTAAGAAATATAGGTGCAAAAATTTAAAATAAGATTTTAGCAAAATGAATACAGCATCTTATCATGAGAATAATACAATATGATCAGGTAGGATTCATACCAGGAATGCAGGACTAGTTCAATATTACGAAAACTATTAGCATTATCTATCATATCAACAACAAAAGTAACAAAAACCACATGATTATCTCAATAGATGCAGAAAAAGCTTTTGACAAAATACAACACCCATTCCTATTAAAAACGCTGGAGAATATAGTGATAAAGGGAACTTTCCATAAAGTAATAAGCAGTGTCTACCTAAAACCTTTAGCAAGCATTATATGCAATGGAGATAAGCTAGATGCATTTCCAATAAGATTAAGGGTGAAACAAGGATGTCCATCATCACCACTATTATTCAATATGGTATTAGAAATGTTAGCTATAGCAAGTAGACAAGATAAAGAAATTGAAGGAATAAGAATAGGCAAAGAAGAAACTAAGCATTCTTTGCAGATGATATGATGATATACTTAGAGAACCACTGAGATTCAAGTAAAAAGCTACTTGAAATAATAAATAACTTTGCAGAGTTACAGGATACAAAATAAACCTGCACAAATCTTCTGCATTCCTATATATTAGTAATAAAGTACAACAGCAAGAGATAGAAAGAGAAATCTCATTTAAAGCTAGGGTAGACACTATAAAATGTTTTGAGAGTTTACCTGCCAAAAGAAACCCAGGGACTATATGAACACAATTACAAGACACTTTTTGCACAGATAAAGTCAGATCTAAGTAAGTGGAAAAACATCAGTTGCTCATGGGTAGGCCAAGCCAATATAATAAAAATGACAATTCTACCTAAATTAATTTACTTATTAAGTGCCATACCAATTAAACTATCAGATAATTATTTTCTAGAGTTGGGTAAAATAATATCAGAATTCATCTGGAAGAACAAAAAGTCCAGAATATCAAAGGGACTAATGAAAAGAAATGCTAGGGAAGGTGGCCTAGCACTACCAGACCTTGAACTGTATTATAAAGCAGCAATTATCAAAACCAATTGGTACTGGCTAAGAAACAGAAGGGTAGACAAATGAATAGGCTAGGTACTCAAGATACAGTAGGCAATGAAAATAGCAATCTCCTGTTCGATAAATCCAAGGATCCCAGCTTCTGGGATAAGAACTCACTGTCAAAAATTGCTGGGAAAACTGGATAACAGTGTGGCAGAAACTAGGCATAGGTCCAGGCCTGACATCGTACACAAGAATAAAGTCCAAATGGGTACATGGTCTAGGTATAAAGATTGATACTATGGACAAACTGGAGGAACAAGGAATAGTGTATTTATCAGATTTATGGAGAAGGGAAGAATTTTTGACTGAAGAAGAGAAAGAAAACATTATGAAGTGCAAGATGGATAATTTTGATTACATTAAACTGAAAAGTTTTTGTGCAACCAAATCCAATGCAACCAGAATTTGGAGGGATGTAGTATATTGGGAAAGAATTTTTACAGCTAATCTTCGGGATAAAGGCCTCATTTCTAGAACATATAGAGGATTGCATTAAATGTACAACAATACAAGTCATTCTCCGATTGATAAATGGTCAAAGGATATGCATAGGCAATTTTCAGAGGCAGAAATTAATGATATCTATAATCATATGAAAAAATGTTCTAAATCACTTTTGATTAGAGAGATGCAAATCAAAACAACTCTGAGGTACCACATCACACCTATTAGATTGGCAAACATGACAGAACAGGAAAATGTAAATGTTAGAGAGGATGTGGGAGAGTTGGAACACTAATTCATTGTTAGTGGAGCTGTGAGCTCATCCAACCATTCTGGAGTGTGGTTTGGAACTATGCCCAAAAGGCTATAAAAATGTGCATACCCTTTGACCCAGCAATATCGCTTCTAGAACTGTATTCTCAAGAGATCATAAAAATTGGAAAGGGTCCCACATGTACAAAAATATTTATAACAACACTCTTTGTAGTTGCCAAAAACTGGAAATCAAGGGGATGCCCATCAATTCTGGAATGGCTGAATAAATTGTGGTATCTGAATGTAATGGAATACTATTGTGCTATAAGAAATGATGAACAAGAAGACTTCAGAGAGGCCTGGAAAGACTTATATGATGCTGAGTGAAAAGAGCAGAACCAGGAGAACTTTGTGCACAGCAATGACCACAGTGTGTGAGAGTTTTTTTTGGTAGACTTGGATCTTCATAACAATACAAGGACACAAAAAAAGATTCCCCATGGTATTCTAAGGCAAAATGCCTTCCTCAACCAGAGAAAGAACTATGGAATTCAATCGCAGAATGTAGAAGATCATTTTGTGTGTGTGTGTGTGTGTGTGTGAGTGTGTGTGTGTATGTGTGTATTATGTTTTAGTTTGTTATGTGATTTTTCCCATTTATTTTAGTTCTACACAGCATAACTAAAGTGAAAATGTATTCAATAAGAATGTATGTGTAGGTCCTATATAGAATTGTATGCCATCTTGTGGAGGGAGGGGGGTGGTGGGGAGTAGTGGTGGGAACAAAGGTCTAAGTTTTATGGTAGTGATTGTAGAACATTAAAAATAAATAAAATTAGTATAAAAATATAAATAAATAAATATTCTGTTGATCCACATATGTGCATATATGTATGTGTGTATATGCGTATGGGTACATATGTGCATAAACATGTGTATATTACCTTTTATGAATAATAAATATGACAATAAATAAAAAATCTTCACTATAACAGCACATTATTTTTCTTTCTTTCCATTCAGTTCATTCAAGATATCAGCTGAAGTCTCTCAAGAATGCTCTATATTTCTCCTCAAGATAAGAATTAGTTTCAGCATTTCAGAAATGTTATTTTAGTTCTTTTTATTTCTTCTTTCTTTAGCCATCACAGGTAACAGTTTCTCCAGAACTGTGCTGTAAACTGCTAGTTCCCTCACAGATTCTTCATAGATTTCTCTTGATAATATTTCTTCATAAAATAACAGTTGACAATTCTAACAAGAAAGTTTATCTTCGCCTTTTTTTCTGTCCTCTCCTCAGTGTCATCATAGATGCTTATAGATCCAAGTTAAACACATACTCTCCTGACTTCAAAGGGAGAAGGACCTTAAACAAAGCATGACAGCTACAAAAGTCAACTACAAATTTGTCAGCCCAAATTGCACTTTAAATAACATTCCATTTGTCTCTTAAAGATATCTATAATCTTTGAGGAAAGTCTAGTGAAACAGGTAGAGGTAGGATGGAGCCAGTCTAAATTGACTAGAAAACCTATTATTAAATTTTCAGTGTGAAAATTTACATCTGTGAGAGCTGGAAAGGATTTTAGATGTCATCTAGTCTAACCTTCTGTCTCTGCATTGGTACAAATTATTTCTCTCTGAGCTGTAGTTTCCTCATCTATAAAAACAAAGATTTAATAACACTTACCTTGTCTATTTAGAGTAAAGAACTTTGGAAAGCTCAATGGAAGTATAAACTATTATTGCCTGGTATGGTGCAAAGAATATTGGATTTTTAGCCAAAGACCTGCAATCAAATTTCACCTCTGTAAGCTAGGAGACACAAGTGGATAGAGGGCTGGACCTGGAGCCAGGAAGACTTGGGTTCAAATCTAGCCTCAGACATTTTTAAACTGTGTGACCCTGAACAAATCACTTAACCACTGTCTTCCTTAGTTTCCTCAGCTATAAAGTGAAGATATAGTACCACTTAATTCCCAGAGTTGTTGTAAGGATCAAATGAGATAGTACTTGTAAAGTGCTTACAACAATGCCAGTGCATAGTAGGTGCTTAATAAATGCTTAATGTGTTCATCTACAGAAACTCATGAAATCATATGTTGAGGTACAGCATAGGGTTGCATAGAGCACAAGTCAGGTATATCATATTCTGGGAAAGGATTTCCATTGACTCTTTCCTTGAGGTGTCATTTGCCCCTTATAACAATGTTGTAAGGTAGAGTAGGCAAGTGTTATTGTACCCATTTTACAGATGAGAAAACTGAAACTCAGAAAGGCTAAACAACTAGCCCAGTTTATACAACTTGTAGAGGCAAGATTTGAACTTAAGTCCTCCACTTTCAAAGGGAGTATGCTGTGCTGTGCTGATTCCATTGTCCTAATGATTAAAGTTAGGATTCAAACATCTTCTCATTATTCTGTTGTGTGTTCGAAAAATTCCTTCCCTCAATAGCATTTTAAAAAAGTTGACATTCCAGTTGTGAATTTAGCCTCTTTTTTTAATTAGGAAGATGAATTAGAAATTCTCTTGGAATCCTTCCTAGGGAGGGAATTCTTTGGAGCTATAAATTTACTACTACGGACACTGAATACAGCATCAGTGAGGCCAAATGGCCTTCTGTGTCAGGTAAAATAGTCAGATTTAAGTTATATGTTTCCTTACAGTAATGTAAAGACAAATATTGACTACAATCTAACCATTTCTGGGGGTGTCACAACACCCTTTCCACTGTTTGAGACAGGTAGATGTATCAGTGATAGAATGCCAGGCCTGGAGTCAGAAGACCTGAGTTCAAATCTAGCCTTAGAAATATACTGGCTGTGTGACCCTGGGCAGGTCATTTAAACTCGATTTGCTTCAGTTTTCTAAACTGTGCTACCTCCCAGGGTTCTTGTGAGGATCAAATGAGGCAAATTTGTTAAGCACTTATCAAAGATCTTGGTACATAGTTGTGGCTTAATAAATGAGTTATTTCTTTCCTCCCCATACTACTTCTGACATATATATCTATATCTATATCTATCTATCTATCTATCTATCTATCTATATATATATATATATATATATATATGTGTGTGTGTGTGTGTGTGTGTGTATAATTGCTCATGTTCCCACTGCCTTGTCTTATTTCTCTGTTAAAATCTTAGCCCCCATATTTCCCTTACAGGACTCTCACCTACTTACGTGTTATCCATTAGTTGACTGATTGTCAAAAATATTTTGAAAAACCATGAAGGACTATGCAAGTTGTTTTTGATTGAATTCTTAGTGGTGTTTCTTGCTGCCTTCCCATCCTCCCTTCAAAAAAGGGGGAACTCTATGACTGCTGTGGTGTCATCCAAGAGGCCTGATCTCTTTAATTCACTCAAGCAGTCAACCATAAAGACATTTTTCAGGAATAAAGACAACTCCTGTAACTTTTTAATTAAGGCTTAAAAGCCCTTAATTAAGTAGACATAAATCATGGAGAGACCTTTAAATCTTCATAATCTTTCACAACACTGGGTATGTGGTTCCCAGCCATGTTTGTATTGACCTCAGCAGCAATGATGATGGGGAAGTATCAGTGCCAGGGGCTCTGTAAGCTCCCCTTGGCTTGTTATTCCATTTTCTGGCAGGATGAGATGGTGGCAAATGGGGTACCTGTGCCACCCACTCATTAGGATGGATGAATTTGCATCTGGACAGTCAGAGGTTAGAGAGATTACTCTAGCTTCCGTGCCAACACTTGGATTTCCTATTGGTGATGAAAAAAGGCCTAGTTAGTGCTACCTATGGCAGAGTAGATAGCCTGCTGGACCCAAAGTCAGGAAAGGCTGGCACTTCCTAGCCACGTGGTCATGCATCAGTCATGTAACATCTCTCAATTTCTATTTCTTTGTCTGCAAAGCTGGAGATGATAATTATCTCAAGATTGCTTTGTAAGATGGTGTAGCTAAAGTACTTTGTGAATATTAAAGCATTATATAAATATCAGTTATCATCATTGTCATCCAACTTGTTTGCAACTTAAAAAGGTTATTTGGTTCCATAGGCAAGGAAGAACTTCTGTCTATACTCAGATTCTTAACTTTGAAACATAAGAGCAGAACTTATTTAAACTTTGTATTTTTTTCCCTATACGTACATTTTCTCAGGTTGATGTATTGAAATAAAAGTAGTCAATGAGTTGAATTCAGAACTGAACACAAGTGGAGAGTGGGTTGGATTACCTTGGGGAAATTGCCGTTCCTTTAATGACTCTATACTTCTCTTTAAGACAAGGGCCTATATTTCTAATACCAATATTATTCCAGCCCTGTTATATAGCTCTGGAAATGGAATGTTATAATCCCCAAGGAACGGAAAATTATCGTCACCCAGAGGGCAATGGAAAGGTAGGTATAAAGAGGCTGTAACATATAATGAAGGAGAAATGGGGTGAAGGGCGCCATCAAAAAAATATATGAGGAAAAAAGAGAAAGTGACAATATGTTGTAAGAGAAAGATAAATTGATAGCCCTTGTGAGACACTGGTTTCCCAGTGAGGTCAAGAGATAGTAAGCATGGCACCCTCCATGTTGAATGGTCCCTATATTGAACTTGTGACATCTAGGTAGTACAGTAGATAGAGAGCCAGGCATAGAAGACCAGAGTTCAAACCAGCCTCAGCTATACATTAGCTGGGGGATGCTTGGCATGCCAGTTCATCTCTGTCTGCCTCACTTTTCTCATCTATAAAATGGGAATAGTAACATCACCTATCTTCCAATGTTGTTGTGAGGTTTAAATGAGATAATATTTGTAAAGTGTTTACTTAGCCTAGTGTCTAGCACATGGTAGCGTTTAATAAATGCTTATTCCCTTCCCCACACACAGCCTATCCTGGACACGGATAACAGTTGAACAGGGTGGACAGATGTGTTGAGTTGCAGTCTGTATTTGTGGAGGACACATCGATGTTGATGATATCACAGAGTCATTTGAATTTAGGGGTATTCTTACTCCAGTCCCCAGTAAAGTAGTTATTTAATAAATGTTTGTCAAATTGAATTAAATTGAACTGAAATCCTCCATGAGGTCCAAACCTGAAGATGATAAGATACAACCAAGTGAGGCAAATGAGTTGCCATTCAGCTAATTTTTCTAGCTCTGTTGTGATTGAAAGTCCTGATGTGACTTCTTGCTAATTATTTCCCAAAGTAAGATGAGGACAAAAATGCTAAGTCAGTTCTTTCCTTAGTTTCCAAAACTTTCTTATGTTCATAACTCCCCTCTCCACCTTACCCCCACCCTTAGATTTTTCCTAGAGGTAACTGGTGGTGAATTTGATAGAATGCTGGGTCAGGAGTCAGGAAGACCTGAGTTCAGATGTGTGCTTAGATACTGAATAGTTTTGTTTCCTTGGGCAAGTCACTTAACTGCTCTTTGCCTTAGTTTTCTCCTTTGTAAAATGAGCCTAATAAAAGCACCTACCTCCCAGGATGGCTGTGAGGATAAAATGAGATAAAATTTGTAAAAAAAAAAAAAATAGGGCTTAGCATGGTACCTTACATTGTAGTGGATGCAATATAAATGCTAATTCTCTTCCCTAATGAATAAATAAATAAATAAATGATGAGAAGATGGGAAAATTCACTTAGAAACAGGAGTTGGAGCTGGAAGGAAACTTAGAGAATTTAATAATGTAGAGCTCAAGTGCCTGGCCAAAAGTCACACCACCTCGGCAATGGCATTTGACTGCCCAGAGCCAGGGCTATTCCCATTGTTTGACACGGTACCACTGTACCAAACCTCTGGTTGTACAGTGGGGCTGTTAAGCACACACAGCGAGTTATTGGCAGAAATTGGACCAGAACCAGTTCTCCTAACTTCTTTCCATGTCATCTTCTCCTCACACCTCACTTTGAATCAGTGAGCCCATTCTCTGAGCTCCTCTAGGCTGTCGTTAGTTATTTGGACAATGTTGCAAAAATTTTCAAAAATAAAATTATTTTTAAGTTTAATTTTAAAAAGAAACATATTACTCCACTTCTGTGCCTGTGTCTGAGCTGGGAGGGAGAGTTGATATGTTACAAATACAAACCAATTTAATCTTCTGAGCAGGTCATTAAGTGAGTGGCATTGCCCCAAAGAGCCTGGGAATTGCTGCTGTTCTGAAAACTTAAATCTTTGAGTTGAGCCAAGTAATTCTCTCCTCCCTTCATATTTTTCATTTTTGCAGGATTTGTTCATTGTTATGGCCCCAAGAACTAAGGTTTAGAGATACTGAGCAGCTTATCTCACGTCAGACAACTAACAAGTGACAGGAAAAAGCAGACTTTCTACAGGGACTTACAGCTGTCTCAGAATTAAGACTAACATGGCCCCATTGAGGGCAAGGGAGGAGGTAGCTGGTCATGAGTGCTCTTTCACTCACCTCTCTGATCTTTATGGAACTCCTGAGATTCAAAACCAATTAGACTGATTTGGCTTCATCCAACCTAGCAAATAAGGCAGCCCTTTCCTCTCAGACCTTGGAGAGCACTTTGTGCTGCCACTTTCTAATGGACTCATCATGCAATATTGTGTGTTATAGTTATCTATATTTGCATGTTGTTTCCAAATGAGTCTGTAAATAAAACACAGTGGGGGCTTTGTTCTATCCTTCTAGGACATTGATATGCATATAGTAGGCAATTAATAAGTATTTATGGAAAGAAGGAAGATAGGGGAGGAGGGAGCTGGAGAACGCTGTAGAAGGTATTTCTCCTGAGGAGCAGATTAAACTAGGTGACCTCTGAAAGTCTGTGAAATTTTGAAATTCTCTATTCCTATGTTAGCAGATATTTAGCTATATCCCTGCATACATAGCTCAATTGATTTTCCTTCCATAATCAGTCTTTGGGATTGGTTTGCCATGTCTCCTTTCTGATAAACCATTCTTACGATTTCCTCAAACTGAGGCTAGTAAAAAAATCTCCTAATTAGAATAATCTCTCATAATTCCTTGATATAGAGTTAATCCCATGCAGAAGGCCTGGAGCCAAAGTCAGTGCTAAATGAACTTGTGAATTAAGTCAAATTAGACTTTCATACTCTTTACATTCCCTTTCCACACCCATTCCTGTACCTTTTTTCAGTATTCCTTTACTCCTAATAGTCCAGTACTCTCTTTAGTGATATAATGAAACATATTATATATGTATGTATATATAAAATTTGAGGATGTAATGAAAAATGTAACCAGCTTTCCCATCAGAGTTCAAGCCCTGGTTTTCATGCTTCCAAAAAAATTTTAAATTATTTAAATTTTAGTTTTCATCATTCACTTTTATAAGATTTTGAGCTCTAAAATTTTCTCCCTTTCCTCCTCTGTCCCCAAGATGGTATGCAATCTGATAAGGCTACACATGTATAATCATATTAAACATATTTCCACATTAGTCATGTTGTAAAATAATCAGAACAAAAGGGAAAAACCATGAGAAAGAAAAAAACAAAAAAGAAAGAGAAAATAGTACTCCTATTTGTATTCAGACTCTGTAGTTCTTTCTCTGGATGTGCATAGCATTTTCCATCATGAGTCTTTTGAAACTGTCTTAGATCCTTGTATTACTGAGAAGAGCTAAGTCTATCAAAGTTGATCATCACACAGTGTGGCTGTTATGGTGTACAAGGTTCTCTTGGTTCTTCTCAGTTCTCTCATTGGCTTTCATACTTGTTGGTTTTATTACTATATCACTAAGCCATAATTTTCTCATTTGTATAATATTTGTGCTACCCACATCAGATGACTCTGTGGCTAAAGCACCAGACCTAGAATCAGGAAGACCTGAGTCCAAATTTGACCTCAGATATTTACTAGCTCTGTGATCCTGGGCAAGTCACTTAACCTCATCCACCTCAATTTCCTCATCTGTAAAATGAGCTGGAGAAAGAAATGGCAAACCATTCCAGTATCTCTGCCATTAACAATAAAAACAATAAACCCTGATTATAGGGCTGCTGTGAAAAAATGCTTTGCAGACTTTAAAGTGACATATAAATATGAGTTTTCATAATTATTTTTGCTATGGTCTCTTTTTGCAGAGTAAATTAACAGGTGATAGACACAATCATATGTAGCACTTAGTGAGTGTCTGGTACTTAGTAAATGCTTGTTGATGTTAAGCTACACAGGGACTTAATATATTACTCCTCTGGGTAATTTGTGTATTTTGAAAGAAGACACCTGGAAATTGAAAAGATTGACAATAGTGTTGTCAAAACCATATAAAAAGATACATAAGGATCCCTGTGGGCTTCATGTCAACTTAGAAACTCACATATTAGCATTATCTATGTCTTATTGCATTTTTAGTTTCTGTTCATATTTCCCAATTACATAATCTTATTTGAGCCACCAGTGGGCTGAGTGTTTGACTCCTCTGATTAATACAAATGAGGTCTGGGTCTTAAAGGACAAGAAAGGCTGGAACTTCTGCTGGTGATGGAATTTTGGATGTTTAGTGGGAAAAACATTTTTTATTTTGTCACTTTTCCAACACCCTGCAATAAAATAACTGTGTGACCTTGGGCAAATTACTGCACAGACTTAGAGCCAGAAGGGGCTTTCCAGGTCAAGTTATCCAACCTCCCCATTTTACTGACCTTGTCCAAGGTCACTTAGATAGCAAATGAATAAACCAGGTCACCTGACTTCAAAAGGATACTGTACCAACCTATCTTCCAAATGGAAAACTGACAGGGCCCAGAAATTCAGACAGTCTCCCATCCAAGGACTAACCAGGTCCAATACTGCTTAACATCTAAGAACAGGTAAGACTGGGTGCTTTTAAGGTTATCTTGATCATAGAGTTCTCTGGGCTTTGATTTCTTTATTTGTAAAATGAGGGGCATTGCTGTAAAAGCTCTGAAATCTATCAAATGTGTGGGCAGTCACTTCTCCATCTACATATAAAACCCTACCCCAAAAGTTTAGGTTATTGGGCATGGGGAGCCTTGACTTCTATATTTCCTCTCTCAGGCAGTGTCTATAATATGACAAATACAACTTGGCCTATTGGTTAACTGAGGATTATTTTAATGCCATGTAAGTCATGAAATCAATCCTGTAAGTTTCCATTTCCAGTTCTAAATGTGCAACTCTATGATAGAATCAAATTAAGTGGATTAACTCCTCTCTCCCCCTTCTATTTATCTGTGGTAAATAAACCCAGCCTTGATTTAGCCCACTTCAAACTCAACCATGGTGTTCTCAGACCTGATACAGATTCATCTGAAGCAGAACTCCAACTAGGATAGAGCAACAGAGGATTTTCCCAGGACATTGAAATTTGCAGGGTGAAAATTTTAAAATAATAACCATGATACAAATATTCTGCAATTTAAAATTTTGGTACATTTACATTTCATTAATATTTCCATTCTGATAGGATAGAAATAATTAAGCTTACCATCTAGTTAATGAGAATTATTCATAAAAATAGGAAGATACCAGATGTAAATTTTCTCCATAAATTCTCCCCTGCCCATATCCCTGATAAGTTCTTTTTTCCTGTCCTGACCTTTTCTTCTTCTGCTACATTTTGCTAGTAGGATGTCAAGATGTAATGGGATCCTCCCACCCTATGGATGGGTAGTGTCCTGGGGTTTTCCTTCATGATTTCTCCCAGGGTCTTCCTTCCTACTCAACTGAATTTGTCTTTATTTCTTCTTTTATTCTTTTCATAAATTATAAAGTTTATTTGAAAACACAGTTTGAGCTGCCTTTATTAGACACCAAAATTACTAGTTATATCTCTGATTTGAAGACCTGATGTTATCAGTCTTGCTCTTTAAGATTCTTACTCCCACTGAATGATCATACTGCAGCGAATGGTTTGGTATTCTGCAGGCATAATTTCATGCGGACATTCCCTGATCCTCTCTCTATGAGTCTTTCCATGTTACTAATTTGGATCCACAATTCTGTTCAAGTTGTGAGGTTTCTCCTTATTTCTTGTCCAATGCATGATGATAACTGGTGGTTGGGTAAACTTATCAGTCAGTAAACATTTATTAAGCATCTATAATGTGTGCTAATTTATGAGAATACAAATATGGAAAAAGAAAGACATTCCCTTCTTTTAAGGAGGTTACAGTCTATCGGGGAAGATAGTACACAAAAGGAGGCAGAAAAGTCGATGAGATAGGGAAGATATCCAATACATGAGCTTGGTAGAAAAAGTAGAGTAGTGCAGCCAAGTGGAAATGGGAAGATGTTAAAGGGAGGTTTTGGAATTCATGGATCCACCTTCCAATCAGAAGTATAGAGAGTAGCGATGAGTAGATTATTCAGGAAGATGGGTTCTTGAAGGACAACTGTTTCCCCAATAATGAGTTTCTTGGGGCATGATAGAGAAATCAAAGAAATCCCAAAGTAATGCAGGGAGGTGAGAAATGAGGAAGTATTAGCCTGGAGTGGGCAACTAAGGAAATTGAGGTGACTTTAACTTCTGGAACATAGGTCCAGAGACAAAGAAATTTCTATCCTACAGTCCGTTATTGACCCTTGCAAGATCTTTGTCTCATCAGACCTCAGTTTCCCTGCCTCTGTAAATGATAAGAGGTCAAGTCTAATAGTATTAGTAACAATACTACATAATAGCTGATGTTACATATTTAGTACTTTAAGGTTTATAAAAGGGTTTGCAAGCATGAACTCATTTGAATCTGCATATAAAGGGTCAAAAAGTGTTGATATTTTGTTAAGTACAAAGAGTCAAACAATGTAAGCACTGTGTTTCTCAAGGTTTTAATGTCTTTAAGAAAGGAAGTCAATACAAGTTTGTTCGTTTAGAGACGAATGATCCTTAGATATCTTTTCATTCAACCCCCTCATTTTACATTTGGGAAAACTGAGATCTTGAGATATTAAATGATTTATTCAAGATCATATAGGTAGGAATTAGCACGGCATAATTCTTTACCTTGCCAATAGGCAGAAACAGCCAAAAACAGCTTTTGTTGAATTGAGCATCAAATGTAAGAATTGACCAGTCGTCAGTCCCCAGTGCTACCCCTGGTGCCTATCATAAGGGGCCTCCATAATTCTGTCCTCTTTGGTGGTGTTGGCTATGGAGAAATCTCAAGAGAGTCACTAGACCGGTCAAAAGGTCGGCAGTCAGTGAGGTTAGTGAGCGAATCTAAAAAGGGCTTGGCATTTGTCTGGGAAAGAAAAGGCTGCAGTCATGATGGTAATGAGTGTGATGATGTCAGAAGACTAATCAGTCATTACTACCCTTTCTGTCTGTGGAGGGTTCCTATGAGAAGAAGGTGATCAGTTACTCCCCATCCTCGATGAGGAAAAACAACAGGAAATGGGCCTTCATTGTAGCAGTGGAAATTTGTGAGGAGGCAGAAAGACAGATTTTCCATTTGTGAAAATTGTTAGATGTTTTGGAAGGAGGCAATAGAAGCTCCTAGTGGAGAATATTTCAGCACAGGTGACATATTCATCTTTCTAGGACAGTTTGTGCAAATATCCATCTTTGGAGGATGGGTTGGACTAAATTGAGCAATAATAATAGAAATGTATATGGTAAAATTCTTTACATACATTCTCTCCTTTGGACCTTACAACAACCCTGTCTGGTAGGGATTACAACTGTTATTGTCCCCACTCTGTATATGGGCAAATAGGATGAGAAACCTTCATGACACAAGGTTAATAAGTGTCAGAGACAGAACTTGAAGCCCAATCATTTTGGCTCCACGTGCGGCGTTTGATTGGGCTTGGAAAACAGTACAATTTGACCATTGGACTGAGGGTCTGTACTTAGGGCTCTGTGACATAGTTAGCTCTCCAACAATTCTGTCCATAGATCCAAAATATTGCTTTGGAAAGATATTTTCTAGTTCCAAGACATATCACAGGGACAGGCCAAAAGCTGTAAGATCATAAATGAAGGTCCCTAATTGAGGAGAACCCCTCCAGTCAGCAGAAGCATAGAGCAGGATGTCATATGGCAAGTGAAGGTATCTTCATTAATGGCTTGGAAAACAAAGGACATCTGATTTATGATTGGGTGAAGGACAAGGGCAATGCATCATCAGTCTATCATAGTGCTATCACTGTTTTATAGTTGTACAAACAAATAGTCTACAACAGAATATTATTTAGCAAAAATAAGAGCTAGCATTTATGAAGCACCATAAGGCTTACAAAGCGCTTTCTACAGGGTGAACCAAAATTCTTAAAAACTTGGCTAAGACTTTTGGGATACCCTGTAAATGGGATCACAATAACCCCATGAGGTAGGTACTGTTATTGCTCCCATTTACCAGATGAGGAAACTAGAGAAAATTTAAGAGTCTTACCCAGGGTTATACATCTGATAAGTGTCTAAAACAGGATTTAAACTCAGGTTTTTTTGGCTTCATGTCTAGCACTCTATCTACAATGCCATCCAACTACTCCTTTAGCAAGATGGTAGAGGTTTGCCTAGGGTTCCGTCATAGAGCCAACAGAGTGGGTCTTATATTGATATAGCCCCAGAAAGGGGGATGCATGACCCGAGATTATTGGCATCTGTAGAGAGACCAGGGGATTTGGTCAAGCTTCATATCTTTTGTAGACCAAAAGACTTTGAAAGACTTACTTGGTTCTAAATCTGAGCTCAAGTTTGTAGCACAGTGGATAGAGAGCCAGCCCTAGAGTAAGGAAGACATCTCTTCCTGAGTTCAAATCTGGCCTTAGACACTTAGCTACGTGACCCTGTATAAGTCGCTTAACCTGTTTGCCTCAATTACTCATCTGTAAAATGAGCTTGAGAAACAAATGGCAAACCATCCCAATATCTCTGCCAAGAAAACCCCAAATGGGGTCATGAAGTGTCAGACATGACTGAAACAATTGAACACACAGATTACGGCCATTCATCTCAGAAAATGCCTGCCATTGATCACAAGAGACCCATGTGTAGAAAGGGAGGAGAATGTGTAGTTGGATTACTATAATCCGTCATTATTATTGGAAAGTATCTTCAAAATATGCATACTGGTAGTAGGTAGTGTCATCTTTAGTCAAGCGATGATACATGATTCTCATAGACTGGCTTGAGTCGGGGTTCCTGGACTAGCCATTTCCAAGGCTGAGTTAGAAACACATCAACCTCTGAGAACAGGAGGGGTAGTGTGGGGATAATGGGAAAGAATGGCAGGCAGTCATTTGCTAATTTCTACTCAATATCAGCCTGGGGAGACTTAATGTCACCTGCGAGAGTCAACTGCTGCAAGATTGGCAGACCCCAGCTCCCACTGATTGTATCCTATTAAAATTGAGCGTAGACGAAATTGATAAGCACTATATTATCTCCTCCAATTAATCCAGACGCAGTTTATCTCTGTGGGGTTTGCCACAGTGTCAAATCTCCCCTTTCAAACTTAAGTTTTATGGACCAGTCATGTTCACTGAATTTGCCTCCATTTATCATTTTTATTTAAAAAAATATTTTTAGGGGGAGGAGGAAGGTGGGGTCTTATGCTAAATGAAATGATTTAAAAACAGCAATGGTGATAGTAGCAGCAGAGCCAGTAAAGTCTTGGGCAGTGGCAGACCTGAGGCTGCTGCTCCTTTGGAAGGGAAAAGAAGATGAAGAAGGAAGACATGCAAGGGGGTTTATTTTTGATTAAATGCCTTAGCTTTGCTTTGGCATTTATCTTCCAATGGCAGCCCCCTGATCCAGTCACAAAGCGTAATTCCATTAGCATTATCTCTCAATTCATTTGAGAGGGGTTTCAGCATGGACAGCAGAGGCATAAAGGGCTACAATGTTCAGGCGGCTTATTTCTTATTTCTTCCATAGGTTTATTCCTTTATCGGCAGCTCGTTTAAAGGGAGCTAAAGGAGAGGCAGTCAAATCGTTAGAGGAGAAATTTAACACGGGTTTTTAAAGGCAGACTCAAAAGCTTTTTGAAAAAAATATTAAATAAGTGAACAATGTTTCCTTGCTGGGCCCCGGCAGGCCACAAAGGATGCTATTTTAAGGGCCCAGTGTTTATAATGGAGGTTTTTTCTTTGGGACTTTAATGAGGCAGGTGATATAGATGGGGGGCCAGGACTACTGGTTTTTATTCCCAGCTCAGCTGATGACTAGCTCTATGATCACGAGCCGGTTCCTTGCTCTCTCTGTCTGTCTCCCTTTGCCTCTGTTTCCCCCTCTGTGCAACGGGGAAAATTAATCTCACCTCAGGCCCACCACAGAGGCATTGCTGTAAGGAGGAATGAGATGATCTTTCTAAAGTGCCTTGAGTGGCTCAGAAGAAAGATGAGGGGAGATGGAAAATAGATACCGGCCAGTCTCATTTGTCCATGCTAATGGGAGGCAGAGATCACTGGGAGAAATGAATTGCACAGATAATCCCCAAACCGCATTTGAGTCTTAACCTTTCCCTCCCCAGACGAACCCTTCACTACAACTGCTGACAGGTCACAATACTCGCTGAATTTATGGTTCCCTCCTCTCTCTCTCCTCATTCACCCCCTCAAGAGCGTGCTCACCAACAGAGAAATGGCTGAAAGATGGGCAACAGCAGCAGGAGGAGATGCGTGTGTGTGTGTGTGTGTGTGTGTGTGTGTGTGTGTGTGTGTGTGTGTGTGTGAGAGAGAGAGAGAGAGAGAGAGAGAGAGAGAGAGAGCCTGTGATGCCTACAGACTTGATAATCAGACCCTGAGGGTTGAAGGTAGATGGTAAAATGAAGGATGCCATGGATTTCATTCATTCATCAGATAAATCCTTATTAAGCACCAATTGCAAGGCACTGCTCAGCAACAGAGATACAAAGATATGGCCTGGATCAGTTTCCTCATCTGTAAAATGGGGACAATGATAGTACCTGCTCACAGCAGGATCAAGTGAGATAATAAAGCACCTAACACAGTGTCTGGCGCATAGTAAGACCTATAGAAATGTTCGCTATTGTTATTATTATACGACCAGCAGCAGCAGCATCTGACACTTACTGTACGCCTCTGGGCAAGTCCTTATGTCTCTCTGTGCCTCAGTTTCCTCATCTGAAAATGAGGATAATAACCTGTATCTGTATCAGAGTGGCAGTGTGGGGTGGTGGATAGAGAGCCAAACTCAGAGTTCGCGGAATGACATCCTACCTCTGACACATACTGCAGTGATTTGACTGCCTCCCCTTTAGCTCCCTTTAAATGAGCTTCCGATAAAGGAATAAACCTATGGAAGAAATAAGAAATAAGTTCTCTATGTCAGTAAAATTATAGGTCTAGTCCCATCCTTATACTGCCTGCTTTACAAGGTTCTTAGGAAGAACATGTTTGTAGACATTAAAGAATCTGTAAATATGAGATTTAAATTTTTAAAATTTTATTCCAAGTCTCTGTCTGCATAGAGCCCACAGATCAGTCAGAAAAGTAAGATACATATGCAAATAATTAGAATACAAGAGAAAGATGAGGGTACAATGAGAAAGGTACAAAAAGTCCGCTCAGGACTGTTCTCAGCACTGGTCAGAGTATTGTGTTCAATTTTGGAAAGGATGTGGACTATATCCTTGGAATTAAGATGAAATTCCAAATCATGACTTGTTCAGGTATTCTTAATTTGGGATCCAAGGAACACATTGATGTATTTCACGGGAGTTCCTGAATTTAGATGGAAAAAATACAACTTTGTTATGATATAATTAATGTCCTTTGTAATGCTATGTGTTTTAATTTTTGCATTTAAAAACATTACTCTGAAAAGGGGTCCATGGGTTTCATCAGATGGCCAAAAGGGCCCATGATAGACATATACACAAAGGTTAAGGTTAAGGTTAAGGTAATTTGCCTTAGGATGCTCATTTAAGAAACTAGGAATGTTACCCAGGAATCTAGAAGACATGTGTAATATGATTGCTGCTTTCAAGTATTTAAAGGGTTGTCTTGCGAACAAGGGATTATGTCTGTTTTGCTTGGCTCTATAGGTATAGGATCAGGATCAATGAGTGGTGGCTATTGGGAGGCAGATTTCAACCCAACATAAGGTAGAACTTCCTAACAAGAAGGTGGGTATGGTAAAAAGAGCATTGCATCTGCATTCAGAAACACAAGATTGGAGGCCTTGATTTGCCACTTACTAACCCTATGACTATGTGGAAATCACTTGATCTGGGTCTTAGTTTCCTCACATGAAAATGAAAGTATTACATTAGATACTTTCCAAGGTTCCTTCCAGTTCTTGCAGTCTATGAGTCTATAATTAGAGTTGTCTCAAAGTAGAGAATGCTGTGTCTTGGGATACTATGTTATCTGCAACTCAAGGTCTTCTAACTGGATAACTGGTTGTCAGGGATATCAGCGAGGGGATCTGTACCTCAGGAAAGGTTTAGACAAGTTAATATCTAGAGTCTGAAGTAATAAGATAGTGTTGAAAAAAGCAACAAGACTTACTGACTTGACAAGATTTCAAGATGTAGAAGGTTCTGGGCTGAATGACTTGGAAGATGGTGGTGACATTAGTGGCTTTAAGGGAGATGGCGAGTTCAGTTGATTTTGAAGACGGTTATCATGTATCCCCAAAGACAGTGATTTAAACATTAGTAAACATTAGTAAAGCTAGGAGGGGCCGTAGAGATCAAATGGAGAAAATCAGTTTTCTACTTCTACTTCTAAAGTTCTGTGATTCTGTGGACCTGAGCAGTGTTAGGATGAGTTGAAACTTTCCTTAAAGGTACACAGTGATGATATGGGATCAATGAGAAACAATAATATGGGTCTGTTGTTGAAACAGGCAGCTAGGTGGCAAGTGGATAGACTGCTGGGCATGCAGTCAGGAAGACTCATCTTCCTGAGTTCAAATATGACCTCAGACACAAGCTATAAAACAAGTTGGAGAAAGAAATGTCAAACCATTCCAGTATCTTTGCCAAGGAAACCCCAAATGGGGTCACAGAGACTCAGGCACACCTGAAACAACTGAACAAGAAAGTTGATAAAACTGTAGACTTTCTGAGCTGGAAAGGACATCAATAGTCATCTCTTCCTACCCATACCCAAAATTATAACCCCTTTGATAACATTCCCACCAAGTAGATTATTAATTTCTGCTTGAAAACTTTCAGAAATAGGGAATTCTCTAGTTCTTGAGGCAATTCATTCCACTTTTGAATAGCCCTTATTACTAGGAAGTTTTTCATCATATTAAGTTGAAACCTTCCTCTCTGGAGCTTCCAAGAATTAGTCTTACCTCTGCCCTCCAGCGGTGCAACCTTTTCCATCAGACAGTCTTTCAAACTTTTGAAGACAGTTATCATGTATACCCCAAGTTGATGATTTAAAGATTGACAGAGCTGGAAGGGTCCATAGGTCTATAGATATCAACTTATGCTAAGTGGAGAGCCAAGAAGTAGGCACATGTAATAAGGAAATCACTTTTCTGCTTGTGGATCAACTTCTATTAGTTCTGTCTGCATTAGAGCATAGCTGAAATGTGCTAACTGCCATTAAAAGTAGCTGAGTAGGTTGTGTATGCCATGGTGAGAAATGGTGGGAAGCATGCACTAGATAAATTAGTCCTGTCTCTGTAGTCCCAGTGACTGAGCCTTGTAGCCCAGCAGATAGGGAGTTTTCCATGGTGGTTATTGACACAGCCCTGAAGAGAGTCCCTATAAAGAAGACAAAGGACCAAGGATTTCATTTTAAGAAAGTACGGAGGGCAGGTAGAATTTTTCAGGGAAAAAGCATGTTATGTTTGTGTTTCTTTCAGTACCATTTATTACCTATATGTGGACAACATTCAAGTTGATATCCATCCTAGAGGAAGAGAGAGAGTTGCTAAGAGTTATAAAATCATGAGGAAATCCAAAGACTCCAGGAACATAGGTGGGCAGGTTTTTTTGTTTTTTAAATCACTTCTGCCAAAAGGAAATAGGGGATTCAGAAAAAAAAGGCAGATTTGAAATGTGAAAATATGACTAGAAAGATAGTGTCTGAAAATAAGATTTGGATTTCTGGACCATAATGGAAACTCTTAGCCAAGTACAGTATACAGCTAACAAGGGACAATGAAAACATATTTACTTGGAGTCTTGTGAATCAGGTTAAAAAGCTTTTAAACTGAAAATACAGAAGTAAAAAGGAAACGATCCACATAGATTTGCCAATCCTGGTACCATGAATACTCCATAAAGGTACTCCATAAGAAGAGGACAGGAGAGACCAGTAATTCATGGGAGATGATATCCAGTAAGACAACTAGGAATAAAACCCATAGCCTGAAATATTAATTCACAAATGTACAACATATGGATAATAAACAAGGTGAGCTGCAAGTACTAATGCAAGGAGGTAAATTTGGTTTCTTAGGAATAACAGATTAAGAGGGTCAGGATGCACAGTTAGACTGTGGTTCTGGAAAGTTAGACCTTATTTAAAGGGAGCAGAATAGATAAAAGGGGAGGAAGGATAACCTTTTTCTATTTAGGAGAAGAAATAGGAGAAATATGATGGAAAATATTTGCATGAAAGTCTATAGAGGTGATAGTTTTATCAGAATGTATTATCATACTAGGGGATTCCAACTATTTGGAATGAGAAATTCATGACTTAGCAATGATATATCATCTTTCAAATTGGGGGTGGTGGTGGAGAAAAGGGGTACTTGCTATTTTTTATCTGATTCAGACTCACAAGAAGGACCTGACTGCTGACATAGAAATGACATGGACCTTGGACTGAATGACCATTTAATATTCAACTCATGATGGAGAAGAAAGCCAGTCACAGTCCAACATTCTCCCTAGATTTTAGAAGAGGAGATTTCAAAGATTTTTAAAGAAGGGATAAACATGATCTAATGGCTTCATATTGGCTCAGGAAGTTTCAAGACCTCTTGAGAATCAAGTTCTAAAGATATGAATTAAAAATTGTTCTTATGAGATGGAAAATAACTATGACTATATGTATGTATATATACATGTAGTTATATGTGTATGTATGAATATATACATGTTGCTTGTGTGTGTATATCTACCTACTTACCTATCTACATGATTGTGTAAGGAGACAGATTTATAGAGACATGTACAGAATATCAAAGAATGTGCAATATAAGATTAATGTAGGAACTAATGTTAATTAATTAATTGATGCCCAGAATGAATTCAGACTTCAGATATTAACACTAAGGACAGACAGCCAAAAAATTGCATTAGCTGCAAAAACAGTGCTAAAGAAAGGATAGGGAAACAATTGAAGCTGAATGGGACAATGGTAATAGATCACAGTGAGAAGGTTGAAGTACTCCTCTCTTGCTTTGCCTCCACATTCTCTTGGAAAGATAATGACTATTTACTGGGAGGAACAGCATTAGGATTTAAGGTCTGAGATAAATAAGGAGATGCATTTAAGATTCACCTAGCTGCTCTCAATGATTTCAAGTCACCATTTCAAGACTTGAACACCATCACGCCCTAGGGCAGATGTGACTGCTAAGCCAGTGCTTGGGATCTTCCAAAGATCATGGCAGCTTTGGGGAGCTTCTGAAGTAACCGGAGAAGAGCAAATATCCTGATTATCAAAAAGGGGAAGAGGACACCTTTGGTAAACTATATGCACCTGAGTTTGACTTTTCAGTTATTTAGAAAGAAGAGGTTGTTCACTCAGAGAAAGAGTGGGCTACTAAGAATAGGTCATACCAGACTAAGATAATTGTTTTTTAAACACTGTGGCTAGACTGGTAGATCCAGAAGGACCTCAAGATTAATGAAAAGAACTGTGAACATGGAACCTGGAGAAGAGAAGCCATAGGGGGACCATGATAGTTGTTTCGAGTGTCTAAAGGACTACTGCATGAAAGGCAAGAATTGCTTTGCTGAGTTCCAGAGGACAGAACCAGGAACTATGGGTGGAAGTTGCTGAAGAGATCTAGGTTTGTTGTAAAGAAAACTTCCTAACAGTTAGGACTCTCTGAAAGACCACCTTGAAATGTGGTAAGCTTCCTTCCCACTGGACTTTTTCAAGTCAGACAACAGCCAGCCAGTGATGCTGAAGAAGGGTTTTAGTCAAGTGTAGGTTGGATTGGATGGCTTCCAAATTACCTTCCATCTCATAAATTGTGTGCATTCAAAGCACTAATTTTACAGATGAGGAATTATGCCTTAGGGAAGTGAGATGACAGACCAAAGTAACCCAGTTATGAGGCAATAGCTGGACTTAGAGTTGGGATTGGATTCCTTAGTTTCCTGATTATCAACTCAGGGCTCTTGCTGTTACAAAAGTTATTTAGATGCAGGGATGGCTGTTCTGATATACTCCCATTCTCCTCTGGGGTTTATCTTGTGACCAATAGCAAGTATATATGAGATGACTGTGATTAAGAAAGAATCTATGGCCATGAAACAATACAAAACTAATTATCTCTGTCATGTGACTGAGCCCATGGCCTTGTTTAAATTGGCCTGTGGTTAAACTGACTCAGTTCAGCTATCCCCTCTACATTCCCTGATGATGGTTGGTCAGTGGCATCCTCCTCTACACAAAATTATTATTCTGGGAACAGGATGGGAGGTGTCTTGACTGTGAGATCACTTTTAAAAAATCTAAAGTGGGCTGTGTACTGGACTAGGGACATAAGTTATAGTTGACCTCCTTTGCTATGACTCATCTTCACAACAGTTCTTATGTGATTGGAATTTAGAAGCAGTGAATTAGCTATTTCGGCTGTGTTCATATGTTCTTTAGTGAAATAGAAGACTGTATTTTAATGTTTACTGTAACTTGATAAGGATGGTATCATTAATGAGAACTATGATGCCATCTAGTCAAACTCCCACGTTTTATAGATGGGGAAACCAAGACCCAGAGATGTTAAGTGATTTGTCCAAGGTCACAAAGGTAATGTTAGAGGTTGGTTTCAAATCCAGGTCCTCTGATTCTAAACCTAATGCTCCACTAGACCATGATGCTTCAATGGGTGAGGGTAAGGATAGGGAGCGGGAGAGGTATTACATATTCAATTAATTTCATTTCAGTTCTCCCTACTGTTTGACCATTTCCTCCTCACCAACTTCTTTGCTGCTGGGGAGAATTTTTCACCCTGAGGCCATGCTGTCTTGATGGGTAACAGCCTCTTCCTGGCTGCTACTTCAGAAATGCCTTAGCTATCATACTTCTCTTTACTTTCTATTCTCCAGCCTTCTTCTGCTTGCTGAGCATGAGCACACAGGCATATCCTGTCCTCTACCTTTTTCTCACTGCCTCTCACCATTCCCATTTCCTTGTTCCTCTGAATGAACTATACCCATTTATTCCCTTATGGTCTCATTCATCATCACTCTAATATTCAGAAGCAAAAGGCTGCTTCCTGGACACCATTTCCATTTCCTGTGTAGTGTCTCTTCCATTGGAATATAAGTTTCTTGAGGGAAGGAAGTATCTTTACTTTTGTATTTATATCCTCAGCACTTAGCACAATGCTTAATAAGTGCTTTTTCATTCATGTGCTCGTTTGTTCATTCATTCAGTTTAAGTCAATGAACTAAGTCCCTACTATGTACGTATCATTGCTATATGAGCTGAGAGTAGATATGAAGATGAATGACAGTCCCCTCAATGGCATTACAGTTTAATGGGGGATACAACACATACACAAATAGTCATAACCAGCTCTAGTTTAAGTAACAAATTCTCTGACATTGTAGTATGTATTCAAATTTATACTATTTGAAGTTATAATTATGTAAAATAAGATAATTGACTAAGCCCAATGGAAATATTCAGCATGAATTCAAATAATGGGGGGATTCAATATTCACACAATTGGGACCTGGTTATTCAGTATGAAATGGGACACAATAAATGTACAGCAAAGACACAAAATACTGTGTGTAGTTCCAAGGAAAACTGGTTTTGGCTTAGCTAAAAGGGCCCCTTTACTGTATGATGTAATGGAGCTTGAAACATGGATTTTAACCCTGGCTTTGTCACAAATTAGCCAAGTGATCTTGAGTAAATCACAGACTTGATGGGCCTTGATTTTTCTCATTTAAAAATGAGTTGGTTGGACAGGATGATTTCCAATGTCCCTTCCTACTCTAAGATTCCAGGACAATGTCTCCTTTTCTTCATTTCCTTTAAATTCTTTCCTTCTCCCCTAAGCCTTGCCCTCACATACTGCTCCACATTTGTGAGCCCTGTTATGCTATATCTTTTCCCTCACTCATCCCTGCGCTCTCCCTGTTGATCACATTTGGGCTTTGCAGCCCCAACTTTGTCTTGTCTCCTTTCAGATCAATTTTCTGATGCTCTTTCCCTCTCCCCAGACAGGATTTTATTATGTTAACTGGTTGTCTCTGCCTTATCCCAGCACCTCATCTTCTAACCTCTTAAGTATTCTTATCCATAGTTCCCTATTTGTGTCCCTATTTCAAGTCATCATCACTCCTCAGTTTGTCACATTGGTTTTCTTTGGCTCTCCACTCTGCATGGCCTTGTCATTGCCACATCTTAATTCTCACCCTTCTCGGCTTTGCCCATCTTATATAGACATCAGTCTTATGACTTCCCCACTCCTCTGTGCCACACAAAATGGCTCTGTATTCCCAGTCTGGTTTCCCAATCTCTCTGCTGAACAGCTGAATGGTCTTTCCCACTTGGATTACTGTGAATAAAAACATGAAAAAGTCGGTCTGCTTCATCTTTTACTCTTGTGCTGTTCCACCTACTCTGGCTCCATCTTGCAGTTCGTAATGGTTGCCTTCTGTGGTATCAAATGTTTTCCTCTGGAACTCATATGTCTTCCTATGGCTATGATGCTACTGGCTCATCTGTGTCTTTGTTTGGTCTGCTCCCCAAGGAAACATTTCCCCATCTGTGAAATGGGGATATTATAAGGATGGATGAGTAAATGTCTGCAAAGCAATCTGAGCTCTTTCAGATTAAGGTGCTGGGTAAATAACTGCACCATCTTTATAGCCCTCATAATTTAAAAACACCAAACTGGAGTGACTTTTATTAATGTTATTTTCTAAATTAGCATAGTCAAATCTGGTCTTAATATATTATAAGAATAAAGGTTTCATTATTGAAATAGATTCCAATAATACATTGTTGGTAGAGAAATTTTCTGGTGATACAGATATCTAAAAGTACCACTTCCTGTCTTGAAGGTGTTATAAAGCAGGATAATGAGTCACTTAGTTTCTCTGGGTCTTAGTTTCTTTACCTGTAAAATGAAGGGCTTGATTAGATGGCCTTCCCTTCCTAGCTTTCATCCAATGACTCTAAGATCCTGTGCAATACAAATCAACTCAGACTCAAAATCTCATACTTTTGATTGCTTAATTAACACAAATCTTTATATCTCTCTGATCACTTATTATATCCTTTCTACGAAAGTGATAGCATCACCACCACCATTACCACTACCACTACCACCAATCAACAAGTATTTATTAAGTACCTACTATGTGATAGGAAAATCATGGTCATCTTGTCTTTATCATGTCCCTATTTCAATCTTCCTTCCTCTCCTTTTTCATCTACTGCTCTTCTTGGTGAAAGACATGATGATGTGACCATGAAAGGGAAGAGAAGAAAATTCTAATCATGTCTTTAAAAAGTGTTGGCAAAGTCACTGAAGAGGAAAAGGTTGTTGTGAAGATTTTATTTGGCATCATTTGAGAAGAAACATGAAATTCAAGAGGAGCAAGGTGGTGTAGCAGATGAAGCACTGGACTTGGAGTTAGGAAGACCTGAGTGATAATTCTGGGACACTTCCTAGCTTTGTGACCCTGAGCAGGTTACTTAGATATTCCCAGCCTCAGTTTCCTCATCTGCAAAATGGGGATAAAAATGATACCTTCCTTACAGTTCTCTTGTAACGATTAAATGAGATATGAAATATATTGTTTAGTCATTTTGCAATTGTGCCCAATTCTTTGTGACCCCATTTGGGGGTTTTCTTGGCAAAGATACTGAAATAGTTTGCTACTTCCTTCTCCAGCTCATTTTATAGATTGAGGAAACTGAGTCAAACAGGGTTAAATGACTTATCCAGAGTCACATGGTTTGTGTCTGAGGCCAGACTTGAAACTTCCTGTTTCCCGGTCTGGCAGTCTCTCTACAGTGATTTGCAAACCTTAAAGTGATATATGAACAATTACTATGTTACAATAACAGTTTTGGTGATATAGGAAGAAACAAATAATGGCAAAGGAATGCTTATACAGAGAGCCTGAGACCACAGTAAAATAAGCAAAACAATCTCCTTACAGAGACATGTATTAGATGAGAGAATAATTTCCTCAGGGGAGAAATGGGGGTTCTCACTCAGGTCATTTCAAGCTAAGCTAGACTAGAGAGCAGGCACTATTATTACATATTGGTTATTGAATCCCCACAGCATAGGCCAATAGAGGACAAAACACAGATTAAGTCACTGTCCTGGCCCTCTGGGCTTGAAGTCTGTGTTGCCTGGACAACACAATTTAGCCATTAAATACCAGACTGCGAGACCTCTGAGCTTCTGCGTTTGCTGGTTTGGTTTTCAGGAAGCTTTACTGACACTGAAAATCCTAGTAGAGATGGAAAGAAATTTCTACATCTGAATGAAGTAAAGAATTGGAAAATATGACTACTGCGGGGTGGGGAGGACCTGCTAGATGAAGCAACCTGGGGCAGAAATGAAGAAGGAGTGTATGGTCTCACAAAGGTGAGATTAGCTAAAGCAGGGAGGTGGAGAATAGGACAAAGATGAAGAGGCAGGAAGACCACACCTGAGTTTATGATTGCCTAATAAAGCATTGAAATGACC
This sequence comes from Potorous gilbertii, assembly GCA_028658325.1. Lineage (NCBI taxonomy): Eukaryota > Metazoa > Chordata > Mammalia > Diprotodontia > Potoroidae > Potorous > Potorous gilbertii. The sequence goes on along the minus strand of JAQQSK010002273.1, from coordinate 140,478 downwards.
AGGAAATGATGTTACTTGAACCCTTCAAGGTGAACTAAACCTAGCATCAGGCTAAGGGAATATGTCTGGTCTGGGGAATCTGCAAAAGAAACAATTCTCAACCAGGATATAGGCATGCAGAGTTATAAGGAAGGGGAGAGGTCATGACTGGACTTGAGTTTGTTCCCCCACATAGGCTGAGAGCTGCTGCGAGGTTTGACCAGGGTATAGAACACATTGCCGCAGAAGGAGATGAGATATCCAAATGAGAAGCTAAGCCAAGCCCTATTGGATCATAGCTATATCAATCCAGCCCAGGGTTCCGTCTCTAACACTGACTCAGAGGGTCATTTTAGGGGAGGGCCTGATGGTCTTCCATGATCTAAAGGTTAGGGGTATTATGTTAGGCTTAGTGACTTCTTGATTCTCTACCTGCTATGGATTTGTCACCCATTAATTGATCTAATTTCTGCCTATAAGACTTCTTTGAAGGTGAGAGTTATCTAAGTTCACTACTTGCATAGTGGGAAGACAGTTTGGTTTTAGAATCAGAAGACTTAGGTTTAAGTATTTCATTTATTATCTGTGTGACTGATGTGGGCAATCCACTTAACCTCTTTGAGCCTCCTTCAGTTTCCTCATTTGTAAAATGGGCATAACAGCACCTGCACTGCCTACCTCCCAGAGCCTTTGTGAAGAAAGTGCTCTGTAAGCCCTAAAATTCGTTAGAGAAAGGCAGTGTGGTCTAGTGAATGGAGCCATGGTCTTGGTGTCAGAAGGACCAAGTTCAAATCTTTGCATATTGTGTGACCCAGGTCAATTCAATGAACCTTTCTGTGCCTTCAGGCTAATCTCTAAATCCATAAGTTCTAGAAGTAATTGCTATCCATATCTCTATTTGTTGAAAAAGTTTTCTTATTTGGAGTGCCTTACATTAATGAAATTATGACTGGTTTAAGACATCCATCCATCCATTTACAATCTAATCATCCATTCAACCATTCATCCATCCATCCACGTGTATAAAGCATATCCCAAATTTCTTACGATGAATTTCAACTATACTTTTAAGCAATTAAAGCTTAAAACTTCACTAAGGCTTTTGGGAAGTCTTGTATACACCCACACTTACACCCACACTCATGTATAAATACATGTTATGTATGCATGTGTAAATATTCACACATGCATACACACACAAAAACTTTACAGAAATGTGAGACATGGAGAGTATCACCTATAACTTATCTTAAATTTCCTTGCTTCTAGTTTCAAAGGATGCTTCCGAGAATCATTTTGGAATTACTTAGGTGCAGATGGAAGGTTCTAAAGCCAGGCAGGAAACAGATCTGCCTTTGGGAGTAGGACTGGAGACACCTTTCCCTGGGGCATTTATCCCTTCACCTCATGGCATTCTCATTGCTGGGGAGGATGTCCCAGCTGAGCCAAGAAAAAGGAGGAAGATGGTGAGTGGGAGGAAATTAGAGGAAAGACAGATGGGCTGGATAGTCAAACTTGAATTTTATAGAAGAGTCAGGGTGGAGAAGCTGGGCCAATTTGAAGAGAGGGAACAATGGGGACTGAGGGATGACGTATATATATATATATATCTTCATATACATATATATATATATATATATATATATATATATATATATCTTTAGCAGCAATATTCCGAGAGAAAAGAAACTGAGAAAGGTTGCAGTGGGCAAGAGAAGATCTGCCAACATCATGAGCTGGGGAGGAAGCTATGTTAGAAAGAGAACTAGGCAGAGTCAGAAGCCCTAGAGTCTCAGCTTCCCCCTTTGTCACTAACTGTGGTTGGGTGATCTAGTACTGTTCACATTACCTCGTGTAAATCTTATTTCCCTCCTCCTGTCAAATGGTTATTGTTGTTGAGTAGTTTTTCAGTAGTGTATAACCCTTCCTGACCCCATTTGTCATTTTCTTGTCAGAGATACTGGAGTGGTTTGCCATTTCCAGCTCTTTTTACAGATGAGGAAACTGAGGCAAACAGAATTAAGTAACTTGCCCAGAGACACACAGTTAGAAAGTATCTGAGGCTGGTTTTGAACTCAGATCCTCCTGACTCCAAGGACAGTACTTTATCCACTTCGCCACCTCGTTGCTCTCTTTCGAGTGGAGGACAATAACATCTGTATTGATGTCACACGGTTTTTAAATGGAAGTAGTTTGTAGACCTCAAATTGCTATAAATTGTGACATATTATGATCTTTAAAGACTTTCCAGTCCTAAAATCCCATGAGTACTGTAACCTGCCTCTCCTCTTCCTAAGGTTCCAGTTGTGAGGCTCCAATGAAACAGGGTATAAGAGAAGACCTTGCAAGAGCTTAAAGAGATAGACAAAGTAAGATACTCTCCCACCATCGCCATTACCATGACTACTATTATCTTGGGGACAGAATAATTATTGAACTTCTCTCCTAGGAGTTTCAGGTAGTGCCACACCCCAGAGGCTCCAGAGAAAACTATACAATGGCCGTATCCTCTGGAAACTTGTGTGTGTGTTCGTCCTTCGTTGCTGAGGAAGACCATACCATCAGAGAAATAATGACATGATTTGCACTTGACTTTGTTTTGAGTGAGGGAGGGCTGTGCAGGTCACCAGCCTCATTTCTCCTTCAGAACCATCTGAACCCAATGACCAGATATTCATCAGGATGACTGGAGATGACCCAGGATGAGGCAATTGGGGTTAAGTGACTTGCCCAAGGTCACACAGCTAGAGTGTCAAGTGTCTAAGGTGAGATTTGAACTCAGGTCCTCCTGACTCCGGCGCTAGTGCTCTATCCACTGCACCATCTAGCTGCCCCTCAGCTCTGCCCCTGATGGCCAATGGTAGCAATGGGGAGATGGAGCCAGGAGGGGATACTGGGAGCTGTAGGAGGCTGCCCGGAGACCCCCGTCGTCCTGGGCTCGTTTTACAGGGTTTCCCCTCTGGCCAATCTTTTTCCCCAGGCAGGCGCCCACTTTGACTTTTCCGTGTGAGTGTTCTGCTCCGCAGCGGTGTCTCCGGGCTTACCTCCTGTCTTCTGCCTTCGCTTGCTTCTAATCGATGTTTTGTGGCTGATGTTGTTCCGCCTGCGTTTTCCCCGGTTGGGTGGGTCCACACGAGACCCTTGCCAGTTAACCTGGGGAGGGAGGGTGGAGATTCAGAGAGAAGCCAAACCTCCCCCCTCCAGTTAGAGTGGAAGGTAGGGCCAGTGTATAATTTTACATACAATGGATGTTTATAAACATTTGTGGAATTGGACTGAATTTGAGGTAACACCTAAAGAATGAGTTCTAGGCAATCTCACTGAGGAAACATCACAGTGGAAAGAATGGTGGTTTTTGAGTCAGAAGATCTAGATTCAAATCCCAGCTCTGACCCTCATTATATGTATGACATTGGATGAGTCACTCTGAGTCTCTGGGCCCTCAGTTTCCTCATTTGTAAAACATGAGAGAGTTGTACTAGATGACCTCTAAGGTCCTTTCTAGTTCTGAATCTAAGAACCTTTGAGTTAATTAATAGATCAGGGAATTGGGAGCTACCAATAAGTTAATTAATAAAGCTATTGGTAAGTTAGTTACTTCTAGTGTGACTTGAGATAAGTTGAGGAAGTTTCACATGCCTCAGTTTACCCACCTGGTCAAATGGAGACAATACAACTAATGTATCTCCTGGTTCTGGTGTTGGAAGTGTTCCACTTAAGGATACTGTACATTGTCAAAGCAATGCAAAAGACAGAAACAGCAGAGTTTTCTCACATTCAAAATGTGAGGAGGAGGCAGGAAAAAAGCGTTACCCTGTAACGAATTATCCATTTAGATCACGTTTGGGATCTGGCAGCACTGCAGCAAACAGTTCACCCGTTGGGGCAAGCAAGGGTACATTGGCCTGCTCTGTCTCTGCACTTTGGAGGTGGTTCACCAGTTGGTCTGCAGCTCTGACTCACTAGGCTGAGAGACCAGTACCTTCTCCTAGGTATGTAGCACATTAATACTTAAAAAGTCCTCTTCATCCTTTATTCCTTTTGAGAGTGCACCTGTTTAACACTGAAAGGGGTGGGGATGAATGTCACTGTGGAGGGCTGGTTTGGCTAGTCAGTACTCAGTTCCTCCTGCTCTCTCCTCCCTTCTTGATAGTAGCAAAATGGAATTTTTCCCAGAGGGTGTCTATCTCTTACCAGGACGTGGGTGGATTGTGATGGGGAGGTTTAGTGTGCAATATTTTCTCTGGGTCACTGCCCTCTCCTCCCTACCCTTTTTCTCTGGAGATTTAATCAGTTCCATGTTGTTACAACAATTAGCTCGCTTTTTAGACTAGGGCAATGCAATGGCCCCTGAGGTCTACTTGATCTCCTCTGTTCTTTTACAGAGTTTGTATCAGATGAAAAGTTAGCAGTATTATCACAGTGACAGAGCTCCCACTTAGGAAATCCCTAACATCCAGGCAGAAGTTTGACTCTCTGTCCTAATTTAAATCTATGTTTAACTCTAGTGAAACCCTGGCCTCTTCATGCTTGAGGCAAAAATTAGGATGAAGGAAATATTGAGGCAAAAGAAGGGGGCAGAGCAAGACCGACATAGAGAGAGGAAGTTGGGACAAAGATCAAACTTCATTGGGAATTTTCTCTAGCCCTTGAAGAGGTAAATATAGCTGGTACATAGCCCAAGTTTTCTGCTCTGATGGTGGAGAACGATGGCCCTCCTCATTTTTTCCCTTTTCCTTCTCTGATGAAGGTCATGTTTTCTTTCTGAATTCCAAATCCCAGGTTGCTAGTCAGTTCTCAATTTCTAAAACACCTGTAAGGTAGCAACTCTACACAGAGACAATCAAAGGAGAAACATATGGCGCCAGGAAGGAGTGCTTCAGGCCCTTCTTGTAATCCCTAGCAGGAACTCCCAACAGGCAGCCAGGGAGGTGACCCATGGTCTTGGGAGAGAGAGAGGTCAGATAGGTGGTTCAGTTCTACTGGGCCAGCTTTTTACTCCCTTTCCTTTCTCTGCTTTCCCCATCTATTCCTTTTCTCTTCTCTTTCTTTCCCACTTCTCTCTATGCCTCTTTTGATGACTCTGGAGGAGAGAGTGAGGCTGACAACTTGTGCAGTTCTGCCTCCCTTAAATTTAATCCAGTTCATGAACAAGTTAAGACATCACCCTTGTGATGTCATTGGTCCTCGTTGAGAACAGGGTTCTGCATGAATTCTCTGCAGAGAGAAACACTTTCAGAGTAAGTGTTGCGAGTCAAACTTTGTGGCACACATTTCTTCTATGCCTCTCTCCTGTTGGTGACCCCCTCTTTGGAGCCTGGGAGGCTGAGGAAGTTCCCCTAAGGCCTCTGAGCAGATGTTCCCTCTGTAGGTGAACTCTGTGAAAGTCACACTGTGTGTTTACACCTCTAACATTTACTCCCTGATTCCCATGTCACTCCTTTTGTTCTGATTCATCATATCCTACTTAAGATGGGGCAGAAAGGTTCACAATACAGCTTTCTTTCCTTTCTTTGCTTCCTTTCTCACATGCTTCCCTCCAGGTTCTGTGAAAGGGACATACATCTCTGGTATTTAGTTTCCTTAACTGTCAAATGGGGATGGTAAGGCTAGGTCAAGGTTTTCCAAAATGTCAGATATACTCCTCTTAGGGAGGGTCACAGGATACTGAAATTATTTGATTTCTTTTTTTTTAAACAACCTCTGAAAAAAGTATCTACTTTTTAAAGTGAACGCAAAACTGAAGTCAACATAAGTGAGTGGAGAGAGAGACAGAGACAGACAGACAGACACATACACACACACACAGAGTATGTATGAGTTTTCCAGGCATTCTCTCTGGCTGTCCCCCATGCCTGAAATGTTTTCTTTTCTCCACTCCAACTATTGACCTCTCTGGCTTCCTTTAAGTCCCAACTAAAGTTGTACTTTCTACAGGAAGCCTTCCTCAACTTGCCTTAATTCCAGTGCCTTCCCCCTGTTGACTATTTCTTATTTATCCTGTACATAGCTTGTTTTGTATATATTTGTTTGCTTGTTGTACCCCCTTTTGATTGTAAGCTTCTTGGGGGCAAGAGCTGTCTTTTACCTCTTTTTGTATCCCTAGTTCTTAGCACAGTGCCTGGCACTGGCTACTAGGTGCTTAATAAATATTGAGTGTGTTCTAAATACTTGGATACAAAAACAAGTCAAGAAGATAATTTTTGCTCTCAAGGAGCTTATATTCTAAGGAAAAATGGAGGAGTGGTAGAAAAAAAAGGGCCCGGTAGGAAAAAGGGGTCTTTCCTTAAATTGTGGATCTAGTCATGGAGTCACCAATCAATGAGTACAGCAAGTGCTTCCAATGTAGGTTTCTCCAAGGGTGATAAGTGAGGAGGAGAAAGAAGGCCTTTTCTTGGAGGGAGGAGGTAAATATTCACGGTAGTTGAAGTATGCTCTATGCATATAGGACCCTCAGGGGTTTCCCATTCTGATATTGACCTGGAGCCTCCCACCCCCTATCGAATCTTGAGCCAGAGGCCAGGCTGGGACCATCCTATGCAGGGACATTGAATAACCAAAGGCCCATCTGAGCCCACATTTAGTTGCTGAAGAGACAACCCCACTTTTGATACCAACATCTTGAGAGGGTGGGTTTTAGGATGCCACTTTTCCCCTTTGTCCTTGGAAGACAAGAGTGCTAGATCTGCAATCAGAGAATCTAAGTTCAAACCTGACTTTGTTTCTAGCCTCTTGTGTGACCTTGGGAAGTCACTGAACTTCTCTGAACCTCAGTTTCCTCAAGTATAAAATGAGGGAATCAGACTAGATGCTTCCTGAAGTTCCTTCTTTCTCCAAAATCGATAATCCTATAACAGTGAATTCAGTAAAGCAAGTGTTTACATTATTTTTATATAGTTTTATTATTTATATTTTTATTGTATGCTTGAGATTTTGTGTATTACAACAATTTTTAATTTTTCTTGAATAAAATGCTAGCTAATGAGTCTTCATGTAGATTATCATATCCTATTATCAGTGTGGTAATTACGGCAATGTTTTATTAAAATAAGAGAGTTGCCACATACAATCTAGAAACCACGAGGCTAGATCATCTCTAAAGTTCCTTCTAGGGCTAACATTATGTGATTTCTATGACCTCTGAGATCAGGTGTGCAGAGCACCATCAACTGCTGAGAGTGGTGTCTCTGGGTGTCAGGTGTCACTATTACTGTTTAATCCTGGATATTTGGATCTAGGCATGATGGGAAGGATTTTGGTGAGTAGTAGCCGATAAATAGCAAGGTTTGTGAAAATTAGCAGACTTACAACACCCTATTTCTACTCATTATCAGGGTTCTCTGACTTTAGACACCATGGATCCTAGAAGCTACTTAAACTTTTTATTCTCGATGCTTTCCAGACATCCACTTGGGTTTTCTCATTTTCACTGCTGATGGAAATGTGCTAAGAGGTTCCACACTTGGACTCTGACAGGATTTCCTGGAAGCATATGTTTCAACACCCATGGAAGTCCAGTATGGGGAAAATCACATGACAGCATCTCTCCTTATGCCTTTCTCTGTCTGTGACCAGTTATCGCAGGTGGCTAATGGCAAGGGGCTAATGAGGCCAAGGTCATGGGTTTTGATTCCCATGTGGGTCAGTTAACTTTGTTTTGTGGCCGGAGGGTGTATACCTAACGCCAGTCAGTCATCTTGAAAATACGTGCCATTAGTCTCAAGGGGATACAAGCCCCAGAGTACAGATAATTCATGGACAAAACCATCCATTTCTACTTCTGGGAGGAAAAAAACCAACTAAAGCATGTCCTCTGGACAATGGTTGACGAGCATAACTTTTATATTTGACATGGTATCCAATATCAGTGCTGAGTGCATTGTATAATATCCTTGATCAAGAAATGTTTTTCTTACTTTGAGGCTGCCATAGGAATTCAAAGACTGAATCAATGGTGTCCTTTTTAGTGAAAACATAGTTTTGATATAGAAATCCCATAGCCACCAATGGATGTTCATGAGAATCAGATCTTGTCTCCAGCTCCCAGTTTCTTCTAGTACCTGCTAAAAGAATATGATACTCTGTAAGCATTTGAATGATTCTACTCCATGTCAAAATGTTATATGGAGTACAACAGAGTTTCTGACTGCAATAAAAAAGCATAGGGATAGGGACTGGACTTGTGTTTTCATTTGTAGGGAGAATTTGCTCATCTAGGAGAATAATGCCAGTAATAGTTGTTCCCAGTTGGCCCACCCTTTTGAAAGAGCTTGAAGTCCTTCACATGGCTCATTTGTTGGGTTACCCTGGCCTCTATGTAAAATAAGGCAGAGTAAACAGTAGGTATGTTGGATTTAGAGTAAGAGGGCCTGAGTTCAGTTTTAGTCTACTCAGTACCTGTATGACCTTAGGTCAATCACTTGGTATCTGTGCACCACAATTTTACCATCTGTAAAATGAGGGTATTAATAGTTGTGCCTCAGCCTCATCCATAGCACTAGCTTTGACCAGGGACCTGCTTCCTTCTCTTGGCAGTTACATCCCTCCTCCCCAAGCAGTAACCAATCCTTCAGCAATGTAGAAATCTTGTGGAATCCAGAGTCACATGTTTCTCCCATCCCGTACCCCAGATTTGCCCCAAGCACAATTATTGCTAATTATAGCTTTGTTAAGATTCCTTCCATATCTAAGTGTGTAATCCTATAGTCTAAAAGAGAAAGTGGATTTTGAGATAGCAAGTGATTTACTCACATGTTCTTCAAGTGATCAGGGGTAAAACTATATGCAGGAATGTTATGCCAGTGAGGACCCAGAAATGGTTCTGTGGTATTAAATTGAAGGGAGAAGAGCACCAGTCCTCTCTCTCTGTTTCCACTGATGTTACTGGCTTACTGACAAGTAAGTCAACATCAGCCTAATCAGTGAAATTCTAACATCTCTGGCTAGCTTGGTGTGGGTAGACAGCTCAGCAAACCAGTGACAGGAAATGTAGGAATGATGGAATCATGAACTTAGAGTTGGAAAGGTCTCAGAAGTCATCTAGTGCAACCCTGGCTAGCATTTTTATCCAAATCCTATTTGAATACTCCCATGAATGAAGAACTCATGACCATTTTGAGGCTTGAATACTTCCAGTTTCAAGAAATTCACTACCATTCCGAGGCTCCTGTTACATTTTTATATGTGTTTAATCATAAAAAAAGATTTTTTCTTATGTATAAACAAAATTTGACCCTCACCTGTTGAACCTATTTGTGTTCATCCTTCATTGCTGAAGAAGACCGTATGACCAAGTCCAATTCTTTTTCAAGATAATCCTTCAGCTGTTTGAAAACAGTAATTGCTTTCATCCCTGTCTTCTCCTGGCTACTGACCACCATCAGGTCCTTTAGTTGTGATCATTTTGCCTTGTTCATACTAACCTGCTCACCCTCCTCTGGAGGTGCTTTGGAAATTGCCCTTTCAGCATTCATTCTAAAATATCTGACCATGGAAGATGATAGTGACTCTACCCCTTCTTTTGATCTGATTACTCTAGGTCTCTTAAGGCAGCCCAAATCACAATAGTCTTTTGAGATGCCTCATCACACAGCTTACTTTAATTCAACTTTCAGCCTCCTTGAAGTTCCAGATAGCTTTGATAAATAGCAATTTTAGTCACTTCTCTATCTTAAAGTCATGCACCTAAGGGTTCTAACCCATATGCAAGACTTTCTATTCATTCCTGTTCAATTTTATCTTGATAGCTAAAGTCTATCATTTCATAATAATGAGATTTTTGTGGATCCCATTAGTGGTCCAAACTTTGGACTTTCTGCCTAGAAGTCTCTAAGTGGCACAGAAACTAGGATTCTGGACTTAGAGTCAGGAAGACCTGAGTTTGTATCCTACCTCACAGGTTGGCTGTGTGATCTGGGCAAACCACGACCTCTGTTTGCTTCAGTTTTCTTCATTATAAAATGGGGGTGGTAATACCACCTATGTCTCAGGATTGTTTTGAGTCTTGAATGAGATAACGTAAGTGAAGCAATTAGTGAAATTTCTGGCACATAGTAGGTGCTTAATAAATCTTGTTTTCTTCCTAGAGGCTGCTAGGGTAATCATCTTCCTCCTCTGCTGATTCAACACAGGAGAAGTTCCAGGAGCAGTCAGCAGATGACAAGCATCCACTAATGGTCTGGAAATGTCAGAATCACAGCTGATGCTACAAACTCTTTAGCCTACAGTCTAATGTCCCTATTTAGCTAACTGGCAGTTATATAGTGCTTTAAGGTTTGCAATGCAATTTACAAATATTATCTTATTTTTCTCCCCAAAACAACCCTCAGAGATTGGTGCTATCGTTACTCCCACTTTACAGTTGAGGAAATTGAGGCAAATAGAGATTTTTTTTTAAAGTGACTGACAAAAAAAACCAAACACACAAATAAATAAGGTGACTTGCCGGTGCTCACATACCTAGCAAGTTGCCGAGACAGAACTCAATCTCAAGTTTTCTTGAATCCAGTTTCAGTCACTACCTACAGTACCCTGGAGCTGCCTGGAGTGCTGTGGAGGATGAAACAGTGGTCTTCAACTGAGACTACAGCTGACTTCAGATAAGCAAAGCCAATATTCAGCTAGTGTGAAGCATCTGTTGTAGCCACGGATGAGCCAAGGTCTTCATGTCTAGATTAACTTAAAAATGTTAGATTGATGGTGGTTTTGTATATAGTACTCTGTACCTGTAGTCCACCATCTCTTTATTGAGCAGAGAGAAGCATGTTTTGGTAGGAGTCTTCTGGAACGAAGACTACTTGATACATTTAATCTGAATTTTTGTGTACTTTATTATTGTTTTCATTTGCATTCTTGTGGTCATTATGTATCATTGATTTCTTGGTTCTGTTTTTTTTTCTCTGCATCAGTTACATTAGCCTTTCTCCATCACTTTCCACCAGATGTCCAATATCCCTTTGTGATGCAACACCTGCGAATGGTCATAGCTAAGCCTTATACATTTGGTAACATCAGTATGACAAACGGGGCTCTATTTTTCAGTATCAGACTGTGATCGGGAAACAAAGCTCAGCTCCTTCTCCTTTCTCCCTTTCTTTCTGCTCTTCTCTCTTTCCGGTATTTATTCGTCCCGTTCTCAGACTCTTGAAACAAACATAGTTGAGCCGGAGACTGATTTAACTCTTGAATAAATGGAGGACAGACAGGCTCCCTTCAGTTGTCTGAATTATTAACACCACGGCATCTTGCTAGCGTGGAGTGGATGGAAAATTGAATTAGCTCGTTTCAAAGGAGGATGCAGGTTGAAAGATGCTGGAGTGTGTCATGTTAGGATAAATCCTGCCTGGGGGAAGCTACGGGTACAAATAGGAAAACAGGAGCCAAGCGGGAATTGAGGAATATTTTTGTTTCAGCACACTCGTGACCCGCAGCTTGGGGCTGCAGTTGTACACTGCGGAAGACGTCTGCCTCCTCTCCCCATCTCAGTCCAGATTCAGCCGGTGTCTTGAAGAGATGCTGATATTTCTGGTCTCCTGCAGGTGGCGCCACAATTTCGGTTTTTCAGAGAGTGACTGCAGGTCGTTTTTCTCCTAAGGCACAAAACCCCTTCCAAAAAGGGGCTATGTTTGGGGGCAGGAGCGGTGCTGCAGAAGGAGGATCTCGATAGCTCTGATGATTCATTGAACAAGCTAACCTGGCTTTTTATCAATTTAAACAGCAGTTCTCTTTCTTAGCAACTAAGTGAAAGAAAAGTTGGGGATTTTAGTCCTCACCCTTTTCCCTTTAGAAGTGACTCTGTCAATGAACAATTAAAGACCACCTCCAAAATCCATGGTTGAGTGGTAGACAAAATCCCACAGAAATAGTCACTGGGAACAAAGGGGATTTGAGGGGAATCCCAAATTCAGTTAATGTAACTCTTTATTTCCTGCTTTTCCCTTCTGTGGAAGGGGATATATTAACCTGTAGTGTTCTGTCCCCTTGACCCTTAGACCAGATGCCTGATCTCGGTCCATAGAGGAAAGAATGTTTATGTTTTCCACTGACCCTCCATCCAGTCTTCCAAAGGATGGAAGAAATCACCCTCCAGTGAAGAAAGAATTCTTAAATTGCTATATGATGCTATTGGGATTAAAAAAAAAAATAAATGCTCTATTCTTAGACTAGGGGCAGGATAAGCAATGGGTTTAACTACTCTGGCATCTTCCTTTCTTGGATCATCTGTATTGCCTTCAATATCTTCCCTAACACAAACTGTCATTGCCACCTTTAACATCGCACCTCTCTTATCATCTTCAGAAATGGCCAACCTATGTTTTCTTCCAATCACAGACGAGTCATTGGACTTCAGTTTCCTTGTCCTTGTTAAACAAGAGAACTGGACTTGATGACCTCGAATGGCTTTAAGTAATTCCAAGAATTTGCAAAAAGTTTTAAAAACAATTCACATCTGCTGTGAATTTGGTCCTTTCTGTCCCTTAATAATGACATCACCACCTCCCCATTTATAGATCCAAATCTAGAAGTCTCTCATACTTGTTATTAACTGGGAGGAAGTCAGGAAAAGACATTCACTGATACCACCCCATTAACAACAGGAGTAATCTACTGAGGTTACTCACCTGCTCATTTTATCTCTCAGATTTCTGCCTCATTCTTTCCTTGTCATTTGGCTCTGTTATTACTCTTCAGACACCACATGGCATTCATTTCTCTGAATGAAAATAAACGACACTGCAAACCAGGCAGGAGATAAAGAATAATAAATACATTTTATGCACCACCTCAAAAAAATCCAAGTCTTTGAATCCTCATCCATCCATCAGAAAATGGAAATCTGAGGCTCACCATCTACACATAGTATACATATACTCACACTTATTGCAAGAAAAAGATAATCATGTTCTATTAAAAAATATGTACCGTTGTGACTGAGAATGAACACAGAATTGTCTCTTCATCCTCCCTCCCCCCGAATTTTTATGGCAGACATTGAAAGCTGAGTAGCAAACAGACATTTTAAGGGTTATTTTTCCTCCCCTTTTATTGAACCACATCCCTTAAGTAATCCATTACGGTTTTCAATAGGTCTTCATGGGATGTCACCTCTGGGAATGGGCCTATGATGGTTTCTGTTGGGGAGAAGATACTTAGGGAGATATTGTCTGGTGGAAGCCTCAGTTCTGGGGCTCCTCAGCCACAAATTGCTACCTTTACAGGAGAAAACGCTTTATTTGGTCTTATATGATTTGGTCACATGGTCATGGAGAGGGGGAAGGGCTTCAGAAACTAACCTGATATCAGTCTTGTCTGTTTTATCTTGGGTCTGGGATACAGGATTTCTGAGAAGAGAGGAGCCAGACCAGGCTTATTAATGTAAACTAATAAGATAACTCCTCACTGCTTTCTGGGGAGTGATATGTTGAAAGGAGGGCTAGAGACTGGAAGGGCTTTTATGATGACTCCTGTATTATCTTTTACCCAAAATCAGTTATCTCCTTTTCTTCTTCTTCCTCCTTTTCCAGTTATCAATATTCAGTATGTACACATTGAGTACAAAGCCCACTCAAAGATTTAACAGATAGGCAACTGATTGATTCCCTTTTGTCCTTGTATGTAGGTCCAGCAAAACCCATATGGGATATTTATGGTTTTATTTCTGGGCTCTCTTCCCCTCTGCCTTTTCTGTTGCCAGAAATTTCACCTAATTGATAATGTCTTGATCACTGTAAAAATACTCCTATCTCTAGGAGGAGTCATACTTTAAGCCACAGCTGGATTTTTGTATTATTGGATGGAGGAGAGAATGGAGGTGTTTTAACTTGGGGACATGGTGTATTGGGAACTGTAGTGTGTGTGTGTGTGTCTGTGTGTGTGTGTGTGTGTGTGTGTGTGTGTGAATTCCTAAAGGAGAAAGAAATTCTAGAGCTAGGAAGCCACTATTGGTTCACCTCCACCATTTCCCCCAATAATAAATTGCAAGAAAAGTCAAGCTGCTCAGTAGGGCAAGGGCTTCTGTCTTGCTTTTATTCCTGTGATTTCAACACAAAGGGGCACAAGAATACTTATACAACCAAGAAGTTTGACTCAGGGTATATGTGTGGGGCATTGCCTTGGTTTGCTAATGTGGAATCAGAGATCATTTAGTTAATTAGGTCATTCCTTTCATTGAACAGATGAGGAAACTGAGACTAAGAGAAGTAAAGTCACTTTGCACAAGCTACAAAGCTAAAAACTACCATATTCCTGAATCTGAACCCATATGAGTACAAGATCAACGCATCCCACTCCCTCTTGGAGGGTGCTGGCTTATCTGTATGGTGGACATGGGTAGAAGCGTGCCATTGCATGTCTGAATAGCTCCCAACCTGTCTCTGAACTATGTATGCCTATGTGGATCTCGGACTGCCAGTGTCTGTGGCCCATTTTGCGAGCCCTTGTGTGCCCCGGTTTGCTTTGGCATCTGTGCATCTCCATCATTCTAAGTGCCCTGATCTGACTCCATCCGTGTCTGTGTCTCGGGGTGGGTTTCGGGGTGAGGGTCAGTACATGCTTCAGCCTGTTTCCGCATATAGCGGTGTATGTGTATGAGAGTGAGGATCGGCGGTGAGTCCTGGGGGAGCCCAAGGCCCCCGGCCCCCTCTGCCGGCAGCTCTCTCACAGTCTACATGTCAGTAGCAAGCTTGGAGCCTCAGAGCTCCAGAGAGGGAAAGGGAGAGCAGGCTGCGGGGAGGGGAGGCAAGGGAGAGAGGGAAGGAGGAAGGGAGGGAGGGAGAGGGAGGGAGAGAGGAAAGCAGGGAGGGAGGGGGGAGCAGAGGAGGACCCGGAGAGCGCCAGGCAGCTGGAGTTTTTGCAGCGCTTGGCCGGGCTTCAATGCACAGCAGCGGCGAGCCGCGGCGGCAGCAGGCAGCCTGTGAGCTCCGGAGGCGGCGGCGGCGACCGAGCCAGCGGCAGCCCAGCTCGCTGCCCCCTGCAAACTTTCCTGCCAGCTCGTCCGAGGGGCCAGGGGGACAGCCCAGAGGACCCGCACCAGTAGCAGCCCCTGGAGCCGTCGCAGTCGCAGCCGCCGCCGCCGCCGCCGCAACCCCGGCAGCCCCAGCAGCAGCTCCAGTGGCGGCGGCAGCAGCAGCAGCAGCAGTAGCAGTAGCAGCGGCGGCAGTAGCAGCACCCATTCTCCCTGGGGAGCAGCTGCCGAACCCCGAGTCCCTTGGCATTGCCCCCCGAGCCCTCCAGGAGGGACACGAGTGGTGCCTGCCCAGCTGACGCCTGCCTCCGGAGCTGGTGGCCGCGTGGGGTGCGGGGGGAGAGGGGAGGGTGCCCACGGTGGAGGCAAGAGCCCCAACTGGCTGGGGAGAGCTGCAGTGCCAGGGGAAAGCGCTCCCAGCCCGGCCACCCGGGCACCCGGGGCTGGGGAGCCGCCGGACTTGGGCGATGGGCGGCGCTCAGTGACGCCGCCGTTGCCCGCTTGGCATCAAGGACATCGAGCCTTCCGGGGGGGTGGGGTGGGGGTGCAGGGGGCAGCCCCCAATCGTCATTGCAGCCGCGGAGAGCCTCCACTGCTGCCCGGCTTTTGGGGGTAACCGGACGAAAGAGAGGTGCTTGGAATCGTTTATCAATTTTTTTTGGACATTTCTCCCCCTCGGACGTTGGAAGAGGATCTGTTCAGAGCCAAAGGCTTTACATTATTCTTTTTATCCTTTTTAAACCCCTTTCCTTTGCATCTGTGGAGTATTTTTGTTTGGGATTTGGGATTGAAGAGGCATACAGAGAGACATACAGACACGCACATACAGAGGGAGAGACAGAGGGAGAGAGAGGAGAGAGAAAGAGAGAGAGAGGGAGAGAGGCAGAGACACCATCTGCAGTGTCAATGCGGCGCTCGCGCTGAAGGAGGGAAAAGCGGCAATCCCAGGTAAGAAGCTGAGCTGCGTGCGGGTCCCTGCCGGGGAAGAAGGACAGAGCAGTGGCCTGGCCAGGCCGGGGGCTCCTTCCCTGTCCGTCTATCTGTCTGTCCGCCGCATCCTTGGGCTCCGGGAGGGTAGTGTAGAGATGGAGAGGAAGTGGGTGAAGGGAGGTGTCTGGGCGGAAACGTCCCCAGGTCCTGATGATTACCCCACTTACCCCTCAAACCAGCCGGGTTCCAACCAATCGTGCGCACCACCAAACACACACACACACACACACACACACACACACACACACACACACACACGCACGCACGCACACACGCACACACACGCACACACACACACACACACACACACACTCACTTTCCACCTGGAGACCTGCTTAGGTGCAGATCCACGAGAATAGGTGTTTCTCCTCTTTTCTCTCTTCTGACTCTCCCTACGTTCCGACTTCACCACAGCATGACTTTAATGGTGTTTCTTTTTTTTCCTTCCTTTAAAAAAAAAATCTTTTCAGCATGCATTTTCCTTCTCCCCGTAGCAGCTGAGGGAGTATTTCTGAGTTCCCAGCTTTTTAAGTGTACCTGCTTTTTTTTTTTTTTCTTAAGGAGGGGAGAGGATTGGGTTGAGGGAGAGGATTGAAACCTGATCGGAGGTCTTCTGAGATCCGCCTTGTGCAAACGCTGTTCGGCGGTCCTTTGGAACACTCTGGGATTTTAATTATTACTATAATTTTGGAGAAGTAAATGGATATACTCTGGAAGCCAGAACGTGTTTTCCCCAGTAAAAGGCAGCTCGAGTGCCACTATGAGCCAAAGTACAGCACTGCCTCTCTGGAAATCAAAGTTGAGTTGAAATGAGTTCAAGGTTTGGGGGGCTTAAGGAATGCTTCCCTCGAGGGACTTTTATATTGGCTTGTCCAGAGACTGTGTGGGCCCTCTGGGATTCACCAACTCACAACCGTAGTCACTGAGTGAAGCTCAGGAAGGATTGGGGAAAACAGTAAGGGATACCTGACCGGGTTCCCTCCTTTGCTTTCCCTTTTTATTGTATAGTATGGGACAAATAGGTTTCCCCCTGCTGTCTCCCCTTCCCAAGGCACTCTGTCTAAACCTGTCACATTCCTTTAGAGGTGTGTAGTTGAGGAAGAGGACTGGGGGGAGTATTCCTTGGGGGAGGTGCCTGGGGATGGAGTGGTGGAGACACTTTCATCTCATCACCATCCAGATGGTAACTGTCTTTTAAGTAAGAGGCTTTCTTGGTTTAGAAACAATCTTCCACAACCTAGCTGATCTTACTGTTGGACTATCTATAAGGAGCACCAGCATCCCTACAAGCCTTTAGGGTGGCTGCCTCATTCTTCCAAAAGCTCTCCCTAGCCTCCTTGGTTGATCAACCATATACTTCTCATTTTCTAAACTTTTCCTGGGCTGGAAGCTCCAGAAGGGTCTTCCCAGCTTTACCAGTTCTCTATTCAAAGAGTGACTCAGACTGGAAATCAGAAGTTTGAATAAGAAGGATGGGTGATCTAGAACCAAAATGATTAAACTTGGGTTTCCTGACAATATAGTGTAGATATGTATCAATATAGGTATAAGTCTATTTGTAGATATAGATTCAGACTTGGATCTATCCTTAATAAGTTATTGCACTGGAAAATCTGGTAATGACGAGAATAAATATGCACTGTTAAAAGATCATGGATTTTTTTTTGGGGGGGGGGAAGGGAAGTTTTCTGAACTAGTGAAGGAAAGTCTGATGTATGTCTCCAAGCAATTGAAGAAGTTGAAAGAAAGAAAAGACACCCCCAAATAAGAGGTCAAGGTTGGGTGGAGTTTCCCCAGGGGATAATTTCTGCAAATCCTTGAAGAAAGGCATGGAAATGATGATCTTTCTCAGTCAGTCTTCTTTTCTGTCATTTCCAAACTTTTTCAGATTCTAGGTCTCCGATTAGGACAGGGAGAGGCAGAGCTTGTACCCTTGGAGAAGGATTGTATTCTTGTGTGCTATGTGAGCTGCCCTTTGGTTGATTGAAAAGGGTAGAAGGAAATAAAGAAAAGTCACCACAATGGAAAGAGCCCAGTGGGGGAAAAGAATGGTGTTAATCTTCACACATCCAACCCCCTCTCACTTCCTTCTCCACACATGCCCTCAGAGCCTGGCTGTATACATCCGATTGTACAATCTTGCTTGACAATAGTGCCCGGAACAAGTCTCTTTTCTGTGCTGCAACAGGAACCTGAATTTATGCTCTTAAATTATGTAGAAAGGGACAAGTGAGCCAAACATTCAGCAGCACATGGATTTTTATAGAAATATTGTACTATGGCAACAG
The DNA here is from genome assembly GCA_028658325.1 of Potorous gilbertii. NCBI lineage: Eukaryota > Metazoa > Chordata > Mammalia > Diprotodontia > Potoroidae > Potorous > Potorous gilbertii. Next base: position 122,259 of record JAQQSK010002273.1, on the reverse strand, counting down.
TGGGATGCCTCCCAGGTAAACAAATATTCCCTCATAAGACCTTGTTTGGGGTAAAGGGTTTTAGGAACAGGTCTCTCAAATGTTTGTAGATCTTCCCCCTGGATTCCTGATCCATTCTTAGCTTCTCTACAGTCCTGTTTTCCTTTAATAACAACCCCCCCATCTCTTCTGCCTTCTTATGTTTGCACAAAAGAAGAATTTAGATTGCTTTCGATGTCATTTTCATTCAAAGCAAGGAGTGGTTATGCTAAGCTTCTAGGTTCAAAAATCCCTACATTTTCTCACTAAGAAATATACATAAAATTGGTTTCTAGTACAAATCAAGCATTGATTAACATCTGTACAAAACCTATGTGTAATGAACTTGATTCTCCTGGTTCTCTTGCCCAGCCTTGGACTGTGTCACACCTCATATATCCCTGTTTCTTTTTAATTTTTCAGGGGTCTTAATCATTTTGCAGGTAATTGTGTTAAAAAAAAAAACATCCCAGCCATGAAGGAATTGATTATGTATGGCAGATCTCGGATGCCTCATATGTTACAAGCTTTCTTGGGTTGGTGCTGGAAAGCTAGTTGCCCTTGGACTTCCAGAGACAATGTCCACCCTCCTTCTTGGAGGCTTTTTTCCCACTTTCAGAGGACTTTATCTTGGATGCACACTGATATTTGGCAAATATTTTTTGGAAGACTAGGAGACAGTTAACTTATTTCCTTTTTCCTTCTCTCCATCTACCCCTCCTCCTGCTGCCCACTGCTGTTCCTCTCTGCAGTGAAATCTGAATAGCAGAGCCCATGGATTACCTACCCTCCCTATTATTTTAATCACAATGAGCGTTGTTTAGGACTACAGTCAGGACCTGTTGGGAACTGAAATCTTTGGGGGTGTCAGTGGGCTGACTGGGGCAAATGTAATAATTTAAGTAACCTGAATTTGTAGTTGTAACCCCTGTGTGATTGGGAAAGAGAGAGGTTCTAGAAAATGCATATCTTAGTCCCATTCTCCCCATGGTCATTTAAATAAGGCATATAAGTGGTGATGGATCACAGGTATAAGAGACTGCTTGATGCGGTGGTGTCATCAATCAATAAACATTTATTAAATGCCTACTATGTACCAGGCATTGCTAAGTGTTGAGGATGGAAAAAGAGGCAAAAGACGGTCCCTGCCCTCAAGGACCTCACAATCTAATGTGGTTTTGTTTTTTTTTTTTAGAAAAAAGAGTAATGGACCAGGAGCCAGAAAACCTGGGTTTGAGTCCCAGCGCTGCCACTTATTGGCCATGTGAAGTAGGGCAAATTTTTTTTTCCTTTCCTGGGTCTCAGTTTTCCCATCTATCTATCTCGTGGGGATAAATAATAATGCCAGCCCTACCAACCTTATAGAGTTTATACAAGGATTAAATGAAATAATGTATGTGGCAGCTTTAGAAAGTACAAGATGTGAGGAGGAGTATGGTGGTGGTTGTGGTTATGGTGATGTCTATTTTATAAACATAGGCTATGTCTGCACAGGGAAACAAATGGACCAGCAGTGTACCGTTGTCCAAGGTACCCTCTGAAATGAAACTGGACCGGACTCCAAGTCCCTTGTATGAGATTTCTCCTTTCCCCTTCTACATAAGCACCTACCTAACTCCCATCTTTGACTAATCCACCTCCTGGCTTTTTGCACACATCCGCCTGCCCATTGGCCCTCAAATTTGTGGCACTCCAAGAAATCAATATAACATGAACTTAACGACAGCTGGATGATTAAGTGTTATTTATATTTAAGAGCGGCATTTTAAAAAAGACGTCTGGCTAATAAATCAAGCGGCTGTTTAGGAGATCCACATGATTAGGGTAATTGCCCTATAGGCTCTGATGAGCACTGCTTAGTCCATTCAGAGCCATGCAGACATTGGCTATTAATAAGGAGTAAAATACCACCTCCACTCCCATAGCCTCCCACCCCTTCCTCTTTCTTCTCCCTCCCTCACTTTCCCCTCCCCTCTGTCAAGTCTATAACATTAAAGTTGGAGCATAAAGCTAGAGACAGCAGTGAGACGGAAAGACTGTTTCCAGGCAATAATAGATGGGCTTAAAAAAAAAAGAAGACAAGGCAGGCATCATGATTCAGAGAGCAGAGACATGACCTCCTTCTGTGGGCCTGAGACTTGGCCCCTCTGCTTGGTAGATGTTAAATTCAGTTCCATTCAGCAAGCACTTTACAATGCCTACTATGTGTTAGCCACAAGTCTAGGTGCTGGAAATACAATGGCAAAAGCCAACTTCCCTCCCACCCCACTCCCAGATTCTGTTCTACCAGGATTGCTTATATAGCTAACGATCAAGATTTTCTGGGTACCAGATTTAGTTCAAGGCTGAGGCTTTGGAAGGGAAGGAGATAAGCATTTATTAAGCACCTACTATATGCTTGAAAGATACTGTGCTGAGCACATTATTTCACCCTCACAGCAATCCTAGGAGGTATGTTCTTTTATTATCTCCATTTTATAGTTGAGGAAACTGAGCCAAACAATGGTTAAGTGGTTTGTTCAAAGTCTCACTGCTAGTAAATGTCTGAGGCTAGGTTTGAACCTAGGACTTCCTGACTGCAGGTCTAGCTCTCTATTCACTGTATCACTTACCTTGGCATTTAAAAACCTATAACAGTTAGGCTCTGGCCTACCTCTCTAGGTTTATTGCGTGTGATTCCCTTTCAGATACTCTCTGTTCTAGCCAAAAGAGGCCTTATTTCTGTTCCTCCTCTACACAGGTTCCATCATCCCCCCTCTATGCCAATGCATAGGCTCTCTGTCCTCCATGTCTAGAGTTTTCTTGATTCTCCTCTCTGCTTCTTCCCTGACTTCCTCCAAACCTCAACTCAGGTGATACCTCCTACATGAGACACTCCCTATTTTCCCACTTACCCCTTCCCCCATAAGTACTTTTCCATATCACTTTGCACTTGCTCTGCATATATTTCATATTTATTTTTATCTGTGTGTGTTGTCTCCACTCAGTGGATTAAGTTTCTTGAGGACACAGGATCATTCTGTTTTTGTCTATGGATTCCTAGAGTCTAGCCCAGTTCTTGGTACATAGTAGGTAGGCCCTTAACTTATTGAATGAATGAATGAAAGTCATTCGTTAATAATGAAAGGTATCCATTACTCATGGGATATTAATCTTAGATTCTCCTTAATGAAAGATGAGCATTGAACATCCAAAGTGAGAATACTGTATACATCTTTTCACTGGTTTTGCTCCATGTGAAAATTCTGTGCCGTGCCCTGCATACAAACAGGAAAATCTATTGAGGAAGGATGCTGTGGGCCACTCTTGAGGATACTGAGTAGTTTAGGGGAAAGAGCACTGGTTGTCTTGGAATATGAATCCTTACTTGAGGAACATGGGAGAGTCTCAACTTCTGCGAATTCTTCTTCTATAAAATGATGAAAATGGCTTAGAGGATATCTCTGGTGCCTTCCTGCTCTAACTTTTAATGAATCTATGAATCCAGAGACTCTGCCCCTGGGCTTTTGGGGGTTTTTTTGGTCACTGGCTAACTTTATGACCTTGGGGGGAAAATCAATATATTTCTCTGAGACTCAGTTTTCCTGTATGCAAAATGGGAAAAATGAATAGACTCCCAAGGTCTTAAAGTTACTTTTTTTAAAGTAGTAGTCATTTAATCTAATACTTCCAGTTTATAGAGGATGAAAATGAGGTCATCCAGTCAATAAGGGGCAGAGCCAAGATTATTGTACTCTATATGAGCTGCCCTTTGATGGATTGAAAAGGGTAGTAGGAAATTAAGAAGAACCACCACAATGGGAAGAGCTCAGTGTGGGGAAAGATCACTTGAATCTTGGTTTAAACCCAATCCACTTTTCACCATACTCTTTTTTTGGATGTAAATTCACACAAGACTGTGCTCATAGCTTGCTTGGAGATAATGTCTTGAGCAGAGTTATTCCTGACAACAGCTATGACTTATTTGGCCCTCCTTTTGTTGGCAGGGGGAGTCTTTGAGCTAAGGATCCACTTTTTTTTCTGAAATCCACAAGGCATATGTTTTTTGCTCCTTCCAACAGCTGATTGAATACCATTAGTGGACTTTGTTCTAGGGTTCCTGATTTTGGAATCCTAGAGGTGGGGTAGGGAGGACATTTCTGCATGTTGGAGTTGTGATGCCTCCCCTTTAGAAACTGGCCTCTTGACTTCAGCTAGTTTGGATTTGTTGAGGGCAACTCTAGTGGGCTAGCCTGTATTAGATCTGGAATGGGCCATTCTGTAGAGATGATGATCATGAACTGGGGCTGATAGATTGGCTTGCTGATTTTGAGGACCATGACAATGTTGGGACAAGTACCTGGGGAGGATTTCAGGAGCCCTTTGCTTAGGACCTTGAAAATACACAGTCAAGTGCTTGAGATTGATTGTGTCTAATCTTGCCCAGAGGCAGGCAGATGAATTAGATGACTTCATGTCTCTCCAACCCAATTATTCCCCAAACAGCCCTGGATAGGTCTCTCTGGATTGTTGTTACTTTTTTTTCCTTCTAAAAAGACATGTAACCCACATATGTATTTAAATTAAAGCAATGAATATTCATTTAGCACCGGCCGTATGTGGAGCACTGTACACTACCCTAAGAGAGAGGCAGTTTGGTTAAGTCTCTGACCTCACATGGTGAGATCTGACGTGTACACTATAATGCAAAATAACATATTTGTACATTAAAAAGATACAAGCATCCTTCAGGGAGTGTGATATAATAGGTAGATATGGACTCTAGATTCAAGTTCAGCTCTTACACTTATTATCTGTGTAACCTGGGCAAATCACTTAATTTCCTCCTAATCTCACTTAATCTTTCCTTAACAATAAAATAAAGAGGTTAGATTAGGTCAAGGGTCCGCAAACTATAGCCTGCATTTTTCATATTGTCTTTGAGCTGAGAATGATGTTTACATCTTAAAATAAAGTTTTATTGTATTAAAAAAGGTAAAAAAATTCTTAACTCAGGAGTATACAAAAACAGGCAGCAGGCTGGATTTGGCTCACAGGTCATAGTTTGCTGACCCCAGGACTAGAAGGTCTCTGGAATTCCTCCCAGTTCTTTTAGATGGATGAGACTTTCCTTGCCTGACCAGTATTCCAACCGCTACTTTTATGGAAAGGGAATCATTTGGTGTACTTGGAGTTTCTTCATCATCTGGTCACTGGCCCAGCAGCTGCTGGCAAGATGAAAGACAGGCTAGGATTAAATCCCCACAGAAGAGAGGGCCCTGAGAAGGCTAACAGTTAACAGGTGTTTGCAAGCTCGCAGGCACTTTCTTGTCTGCCCTCTGGACTCTGGGAAACTTCCTCCCCCCAACCCTCTATGCAACCTTGTCCTTGGATACAGCAAATTGGATTTAGGGATGTTTTGTCCCCTCTGACACAAAACAGATCACTTGCTAAGAGGATATTCTCCGGCAGACAGTGTGTGGAACAGCCTTAGCAGAACCAATCCCATGCTCCTATAGGAAAGAAGCAGTCCCTCTGAAAGTTAGAGTCAAAATAGGTGTATGAGGAGAAACCATTAGAAATCTAGGAAAAGAAACCAGCCATGTAAAGGCTTCTGTGATCCCTGTACACTGTTCATTTTTCTTTTAGTACACTCAATTGCCTCATTTCACACTGGTAGAGAGAGATGTCCGTGAGGGTCATTTGGTTTCTGTAACTAGAAGGGGAATGAGGCATTTCTGGGCTTTGGCTCAGAGGTTAAGGGCAAGGACTGGAAACAGAACATTGGGGGTGGGTTTTTTTCCTTCCTTTGGGGAGGCAGGTGTGGATGAATAGGACATGCAGCCTAGCTTAGGCCTCAGGACAGGCTGGAGTGAAACCCATCCCATCTTGCATCTCTCTCTCTCTCTCTCTCTCTCTCTCTCTCTCTCTCCCTCTCTCTCTCTCTTTCTCTTCTCTCTCTCTCCAGGTAGTCCAGCTTACAGTTATGAACGAACTAATGACTTCTGCTCTGAGGACACCAGCTGAGCTCTGGGTCTAAGGAGAGGCCACTTGTGTAAGTGATGCAATAAGTAACTGATAACTCTAGGTTCCAAAGTGAAATTTTTCCAAGGGTCTTTTCTCCAACCTCACTGCCTACAGAAATGCCCTGGCCATTCACCATATCCCTTCTCCCCTTCTATAGTCTAGAATCCCTAGGTGGAATAGAATGCTGAGCCTGACAATAGGAAAAACCCGAGTTCTAATCGTGCCTCAGACACTTACTAGGTGCGTGACTCTGGGCAGGTCACTTAACCTCTTTCAGCCTCGGTTTCTCCATCTATACAATGGGGTCAATAATAGCATCTATCTCCCAGGATTTTTGCGAGGATCAAATTAGACCATTTTTGGAAAGTGTTTAGCACAGTGTCTGGCACATAGTAGGTGCCTAATAAATACTTGTTTCCTTCTTTCCAAGGTCGAATCATCAAATTCCTGCAGGAGACTTTGGATTCCAGTACCTATTTCTGTGCTCTTGAAATACTCTGCATTACTTTATAGAAACTTCCTATTTGCTTACCTATGAATGTTGGACTTTCTAGTTTCTGTTTCGCCCTTTCCGCAGCCCCCCAGGGGCAGGACTGTTTAATCTTTTTCAATGTCCAGTGCCTAATGCAAAGCCTTATGACTGGTATAACTTACTATTTCAGAGGCAGTGTAGTATAGTGGATAGGGAGCCCTTCTCTCAATTAGGAAGATATAGGCTCAAGTCCTATAAGACAGGACCATGGTTCCTATAGGGATCTAAGGGTCCCTTACCATAAAGGCCATCAAGTTCAAGCCCCTGTTTTTACAAATGAAGAAATTGAGACCCATGGAGATTAAGTTTAGTTTTCTCATAGCTAGGAGGTATTTGAGGTAGCATTTGAATTTGGGTCTTCTGCATTCTTAGTCTAGTATCTTCTCCTTTGGGTAAGTAAATTGCTTCAAGCCCTGTCCCTGACTTTGTGATTGGAATAAATCACTGAACCTCTTAGAACTCAAGCAACTTTCTATGACTATAAGTTGTGGAGCAGTTATTGACATTGGTCAAAGGAGTTGCTTCACTATGATTGGTGAACAGGTTTGGTTTCAAATAATAACCATATGGCTAGCATTTACATGTCACTTGAAGGTTTGCACATGTTGTGTCATTGGATCTTCACAACAGCTTTGAGAGGTAGGTATGATTATTATTCCGATTTTGGAGATAAAGAAACTGAGGCTGAGATGTTAAGTGACTTGTCCAGAGTCACACAGCTAGCAAATGTCTCAGGCAGGATTTGAATTCAGGTTTTCCTGAGGCTAGGTCAAGTGCTTTAAGCAATTAAGTGACTTGCTCAGGGACAGGAAGAATCTGAACTCTGGAACCTGTGTAATCCCTGCTCCTGGGAAGGATGAGGATGGTGGGTGGGTTGAGCTGAGGAGTTCTGAGTTTCTAAAGGGCTAGATGAATCATGGATGTTCACACTAAGTTCAGCAACAATGGGGTAATAGTACCTGGGAGAGACAGAGACGCCCAGTATCCCACCTTGCCCACCTCCCTCCCACACATTTAAACTCATGTCTGAGATAATATTGGCACTTGGCTTAGCAAAGTGTTTGGCATGCAGTAGGTACCTAATAAATGCTTATTCCTTCCCTCCATCCTTCCTTGACTCAAAGTCCAGTTCTCTGTCCACTGTGCCACTCAGCTAGCTATTTCTTTGTTGAATTGAATGGGACTCCAATCTCTTCAGTCTTCTCATTTCTTAGCCATGTTCATAGTAGTAGGTGTTTTTCTACTTCTGGGAGTCCTGGGACACAGCCCCTAAATGAAATCCTGGATACTGGCCCTTTGGAAGTCAGATAACCTGGGTTCATTTACCTTATTACCACTTACTACCTGTCCAACCATGGACAAGTCACTTAAAAAAATCTGTGTGCCTCAGTTTCCTCATCTGTAAAATGAAAGGACTGGATTAAATGGTCCTTCTCAAACATGATCCTAGAGTCCTATATAGTAGTTTTTTTTTTAAAAAAAGTGCTTTCTTCACAATAACTTTGTGATAATATTCTAATTTTATAAATAACAAAAATGGGACACAGAGAGAGGCAAGGTGACCTGCTCAGGGTCACCTAGCCATTATGTTAGTCCTGGGAATGCAGTTTTCTGATTCAGTCTCTTTCTCATTCACATCAAGGTCACTGTCATCCTATATCTCTCCCTTTTTTCTTTCCACTTTTCCTTAAATGAACGTATTAGGAAATTTGATTTTTATATGTTTGTTGCTTCACTGGATGCATATTTGTTTATAATTCTTTATTTTTAAAATGAAAAGGGCAGGGGCAGTTAGATGGTAAAGTGGATAGAGTACTTGCCCTGAACTCTGAAAGACATGAGTTCAAATTTGGTCTCAGACACTTACTAGCTGTGTAACCCTGGGCAAGTTGCTTCCATGGATGGGGAATGTACAGCCTCGAGGCCACATGTTGCCTTCTAGATCCTCAAGTGCAGCCCTTTGATTGAATCCAAACTTCACATAACAAATCTCCTTAATAAAAGGATTTGTTCTGTAGAGCTTAGACTCAGTAAAAAGGCTGCACTCAAGGACCTAGAAAACCACATGTGGCCTCAAGGTCACAGGTTCCCCACCCCTAACTTAAACCCAATTGCCGACAAAAAATACTGAGAAACAGTATGGTATAGTGGTAAGAGATCTAATTTTGGAGCCAGAAAAACTTGGGTTCACCTTTTGCCTTTTGACACATACTAGCTGCGACTGAGCCCCTGGATTGCCCCTAGGCAACTCTTTAAGACTCAATGTCATAGAAAAACTGAATTATAAACTAGAGAAAATTTCTATACCAGTGGTTTTCCACACTGATGACACCAAAGGTCCACAATAATGACAATAAGAACAACACTGAAGTTAAAATACACTTCTCCCACCACCGAGAGAAAAAAAATTGTAGGGGGTGGGAAACAACACCGGATGAATACTTAGATGACTTGAGTTCTAGCTATGATCTTGCACAACTTTGACCTCTGCTTGCAAATCTGTAAAAACCTTTGGTGGTTGGACTAGATTTTATAGAAAATTTTTTTCTGGTAGAGGCAGTGGTCTGAGCTGAATCGTTCTATGCTGTCCTGGCTGCTTGTGAGGCATTGGTTTGAGCCAAGTAAATTATAGTCCTGTGCACAAATGAGCACCCTATCAATATAATTTGATGATGATGATTTCCAGGCTGGCTTGGCTGGGGTGTTCCATTAACATAGTGGCTTCTGGAATTGAGTCTTCTGAGAATATTTGTAACTAGCTGTTGTATACTCAGGTAATGATAAGGTCAAAGACTGATGTCGTTCAGTTGTTTTTAAGTTGTGTCTAAAGTTTTGTGACTCTGTTTGGGGTTTTCTTGGCAAAGATACTGAAGTGGTTGGTCATTTCTTTTTCCAATTCATTTTACAGATGAAGACACAGAGGTAAACAAGGTTAAGTGCCTTGTCCAGGATCACACAGATAAGTGTCTGAGGTTAGATTTGAACTCAGGAATAGGAGCTGTCCTGATTTCAGGCAGGATAGCTGTCTAGATTTTGAGTTAGTTTGCATTTAGGATGGAAGCGAGAAAAAAAAAAATAAAAAAACCCAACAACTCCCAAGGAGCCACATTTTCTTCCTGCTCCTCCCACTTCCTCTCCCCATACTTAAATTCCAAAAGCACTTTTCCTTAAAATTTGCTTATGAATGGCATAGAGTAGGTTGCCAGACTTTAGCTTGCTTCACATAAAGTTGATGTGAAATGTTGTCTGGAGCTGCCATGATTTTCTAGTGGAACTGTCTTCAGAAAGCGAATTGGTAGTCTTGGACCAAATGGTTTCTTGCAAATGTTTCCATTTTTCCAATGGAAGTAATGAATGAAGATGGATGTTTGTGGGATGTTGAATATAATGACATTTCCTTGCAACATTTGTTTCAGTTGTAGATATTGAATCAGAGGCATCAAACTAAATGGTAAAATAAATGTTTGGAATGGAAGAAAAAAGCTTCAGCTGTTTAGATGCATGCCTCTAAATCCTGGTTCACCACAATCAATGTTTTACTGAGGGAGCATCTGCCAACCTGGATTGGGACTTAAATATTCTATTAGTTGTTTTCATTGACTGGAAGACCCATGGTGTCCCTGATCTGATGGCAAACTGGAGATTGGAGTTTCAAATTTCCCACAGGAAGCATTTTCTCTCTTTGAATATTCATTCTCTTTAGGTGATGAATGTGTGAGAGAATTGTGGGTAGAGGGGAGGGTTCAAGCCCAGAGTTATTTGGGCTGTGATCACCTAGAGACACTGTCTGTTAGTGCGCTACTCTCAAACATTGAGCTGGCTGCTTGGCTGCACCACACAATGTTACTCCTTTCCAAAGTGAATAACAGTTGCTAACACACACTTACTAACAAAATTCCCCTGGTGCCCATTCATAAAGCATCGCACTGGTGGTTCTATCAGCATTAAACTGTTTGGTGACTGAGTTTAGAATTATAGGAATTGGAGAAATGAATTAGCAGTAAATCAAGTCCCAGCTGAGTTTGAACCCAACTGCAGCGGGTTTTAAATTAAAAATATTTCACTAAGATGAAGCAGTTGTAAGTCAAGCATGGGAGCTCTGTCATTCTTGACTTTGGAGAAGTTGCAGCCACCCTTTTGAAAGGAAAAACCCTGACAACAGCCTGTATTGATTCCTTGCCATGCAAGGAAATTGCCACTTCATTTCTGCCACAAATCGTTGGTTTTCATAAAAAACCAAAACCTAAAAACCAATCCCAACAGCAAAACACCATAACTACACGTGGGGACATGTGGGCCACAGGGTAGGTTGGGACAGGGTGAGTGATGGGGGAATGGGAGGAGGACGCCTATACTTCCCCAGAAGGAAATCTGGTTTTGTGGGCACTGGCCATGTGGTTTATTTTTCTGCTTGAGTCCTTTTTGATTCTTCTTACTGAGGTATCTGTAGGAAAAGACAACAAAAGGAACACTTCAGGAAGGCTACAAGGCTGTCATGTTGCCAGTGACAATTGCAACACAATGGGAAAGAGTTTATGTAAGTCATAATGCCCTCTGAATGGAGCTCCTTGGGTGTATGTCCACAGCTTCTGTGGTTCCACTTCCCTCCTGTAGCATCCGCCTGAGTGTTCCCCTTCCCATCCACTCATCCATAGATGCTCAGGAATAAGGAAGTCTAGCTTATTATTTGGGCTCTGTTGAAATTTTCCCTGACCTAAACCTCATTTTGCCTCTCTGTCAATTGGGAGAAATCATTCTTGCTTTTCCCTACTGTGGGCATATGGTCCTCAACTAGAGACCTGCTCTGATACATGGAGTGATGGAGAGTCTTGGTTCTCACAGGTAGTGCTGGCAGAGCATGAGCACTGTAAGGTTCTATTACGCTGCAGAGACTTCAAGGATTGGATCCTGTAGTGAACATTAGGTCACAGGTAGTGTACTGGCCTTGGAGTCAGAAAGACCTGAGTTTGAATGTTGCCTCAGATACTTGCCAGCTGTATACCCTGGGCAAGTTGCTTAAACTCTCTGGGCCGTATTGGTAAATTGAAGGAAGAGGGGACACACTGATCTCTAAGTTTCCTGCCAGCTCTGAGTCTGTGATCTTGTGACCAGGCTATCTGGGAGAGGCTTATCGCCAGAAAGCTGCTCCCTCGATTGACAAATTTAACAACTGATAAAAAGTTGTCCCTAAGCTTCAGAGGGGTTACAGTCTGAATGAGTGAGGGAGGATCCATAGCTTCTTGAAGACTTTAAGGACTGAACTCTGGGCATGTTCATTATTAGGAACATTTTCATTGTTATTCCTTGGTCAGTTTCCATAGATATCCTGAACAGGATCCAGAGTCCATAAAGAGAAAAACCCACTTTGGCAGGGACAGAGAAGGAGAATCTTTAGAGGAATGGTAGGGAGGTGGCAGGTCAGGCCATCAGACATCTGAGTAATAGTGGGTTAATCCTAGCTCTCTGGGCCCTGAGGTATACTGGTATTGGGAAGGAGTGGGATGGTTCACTAAGTACCTAACCCCATGGACTTATTCCTTATATTTGTCTTTGAAAATTAGCATTGTGTAATGGGGAGGGGGCTAACCCTAGAGTTGTGAAGACCTGCTAGCTGTGAGACCATAGGCTTAAGTCTCTTAACCTCTTAGTGCCTCCAAATAATATGCCTGAGTCAAGAAGTGATAGATGAGTCATCATCAATATATCCCACTATGGTGAGGTTCCCCATTGGGAATTTCACCCACAAATCCATCAAATGAGGGGTTTGGACTACGTGCCTCTGATTTAAAGCAGATGGGATCTCAAAGGCCATGTAGTCCAAACCCATCATTTGACAGATGAGAAAACGCTCAGAAGGCTTAGTAACCTGCCCAAGGTCACATCAACATCAAGCATCAGACATAAGATATGAGCCTCAGGTCCTTTGACTCTTAAAACCCTCTGTACTACACTGGCTCAGCTAGATGGTGCAATAGATTAAACACTGGACTCAGAGTAAGCACCTGAGTTCAAATCCTGCCTCACACACAAACCAACTGTGTGACCCCTAAACAAGTTGTGTGACTCTGGTCAAGTTACTCGAACTCTCTCAGACTCAGTTTTCTTATCTATAATGATAATAGCACCTACCTCCCAGAGTTGTCATGAGGAGCTTGTCTAAAATGCTTTGGAAACCTTAAAGCACTACACAAGGACTAGCACTGTCATCACATAGCTTCCCTACCGGCTTTCAGTGGTGGAAGTACACACAGTCCCTGTGAGGTGCTCAGAGATCATCAGACAGTGCTGCGGGCGTAGGCAGGAGGGCCACTGTTTTAGCCATTGTTTTAAATGCTGTGCTCTCTCTGTAGCCTCAAAGAGTGTCTTTGGCTGTAAAATTGAAATGAGATTTGGAGTGAGACAACAGGGCTGCTGTCCTTTCTACATCATTCTTCAGTACCTTGGTGCTACTTATAGAAATGGCTTGTACTGACTGCTCTCTGGTTGAGTGGGAACAGGAGCAGGTATCTTTGAGATCTAGCTTTTCAAGAGCCCCCAAGTGATGAGAGGATTTCTGCTTTTCCACCCCACCTCCTCCCGCACCCCACGTCCCCACCCCCACCTGAGTAAACAACTACTTTCAAGAACTTAATACATTTATGTTCAGTGCTTATTGTCCAGTGAGAGGCCAGTTAATTTTCTGTGTGTTATCTGGTGGCAAAATATTTTCCTACTAGTGGACGGTGTCCCAAAAAAGGGAAATGATAAGCATGGTGAATCTATGGCAAGGCCCGGAATAGAACCAGATTGTGTTGATTGAACTGACATGTGCTTTGTCCTCAATCCCGGACTTCCCCTCCCTCAGAAGCAAGAAAGAAGCTCTGGGATTGGTGAATAAGGACTGAGTCAGTTTAGCCTTTTTAGCAGAATTTCCAGTTAGATAGTCTACCCCCACTCACCAATCCCATTCCCCAAACCTTATTTTTACTTGTAATATCTATTTGACTTTGTATTTGAGAGTCTCTGGTCATACCCTTCATAGGATTTAAGGGTCTTAGATTTTGGGGTAGGGACCTCCAAGGTCATGGAGTTCAACCCTCTCATTTTACAGATGAGGAGAAGGAACTCATTACTGCTTTTTGTTCTGACTTGGTTGGAAATGTTTAAAAGGTTTCAGGTTTAGTCTGAGGCTCAAATTGGGAAGTCTAAGAGACTTGGCTAAAAGCTTGTAGTACAGTTTCCTACTTAACCCTACCATGCCCTTTTCTGTTTCTTTTCTGATTTTTTACAGAGTGAGAAATTAACAAGAACTTAGTTGCTTCATGCTTCATGGCTCCTCACTTGTCCTCCAGCTTAAACACTGGGTTTCCAAACTTAAATATCTTATACCCTTGGGTAATAGAGAGTATAATTCAGAATAGCCTAGTGTCTGTTCCTTGTACAACACAATATTTCTTACCTCCATGTCTTTCTGGGGAAAGGGATGCTCTCCCTCCTCACCCCTGCTCCTAAGAATTCTTACTTTCCTTTCAAGGGTCAACTCAAATGCCATTTCCTGCATGATGTCTTTCCTAATGTCTCCAGTTTTTATTTCTCCCCCAAATTATTTTGTGTATGTTTTATATTTAATTTCCTGTACATATATATTTTTTCCCAGCAGAATGTGAACTCTTTGAAAGCAGAGTTTTGTATTCTTATTGCTGAGGACTGTGCCTGGAGCATGAGATATTTAACAAAGGTTGGTCGGATGGAACTGAATGAAATCTAAATCCATTGGAATTAGGAAGAGACTCTCCTTTAAAGAGGGTTGCTAGGTGGCAAAGTGGATGGAGCATTGTCCAAAAGTCAGGAAGACTTGAGTTTAGATCTGTTCTCAGACACTTACTAGCTGTGGAACCCTGAGAAAGTCACTTAACCATATTTGCCTCAGTTTCCCCATCTGTGAAATGAGCTGGAGTAGGAAATGGCAAACCACTCCGGTATCTTTGCCAAGTAAACCCCAAACTGGGTCACAAAGAATTGAAAATGGCTGAATAATAATTCCTTTAAACTCTGTACATAACAGATAGCCGTTACATTTTTTTGATCATAGGCCACAGACCATAGACTGTCAGAGCTAGGATGGACCTAGACATCCCCTAATCCAATTCCTTCATTTGACAGAGGAAGAACAAGGCACAGAGCAACTAAATTCCTCAGCTGCAAAGGTTATTTTGAATTCTATATTTAACTTTCCCGTAGTAACAACAGACGTGGTGTGTGAACACATAATCAGTCAGGGACCTTGACTGCTATACTTACAATGTAGTCTGATCATCAAACAAGAGCTGTCAATATTTTCCTACCATAAGGAAACTATAAGAACTTGACCCCCTTGACAGCACCCCTCCCTCATTGCCATTGACCAGAGGAAAGGATGAAGGAGAATGAGAACGAGGCAAAAGACAAAGGGATGAAATGAGAGGGAATGATTGACATTCAGCAGTTGGCTCTGCAAGCCTTTACTCATCTTCCCTTTCTTCCTCCCTGCCCAACCCCCATAAAGACAGTTTTAATTTTCAGGGTGACATCAAGTAGAAGAAGGTGCCCTTCTGCCTGTTTCCTCTGAGCTGAGTGTCTGTGTTTCAGCTGCTGATTTGGGGACCTTTCGAGGGAGAGGTAACAGCTCAATCTTGCCTGGATATGATGGAGGGCTGTTTCTGTTGTAATTACTTTTAACATTGATTGAGAGCTCATTGCTGGTCAGAGTACAGACAGGGCTGACTCTATTCTCAATGAGATGGAGACAGGGAGGAGGCAAGGAATATTCTCTGTGCAAGGTGGCAACACCTTAGCTCAAGGTCAGGAGTGGGTCAGTGGATGGCTGTTCAGTATCCTGCTGGGGCTGGGGGTAGTTGTCAAGGTGGGCAGGCAGGGATGTGCTGGAACCAGCTCCTAATGGCCCTGGAACCAACTGTTACATTTTCGGTGTGAGCATTTATACCTCAGAAATCAGCAAATGTTGTAAATTAGGGCTTGGTTTATTGTTTTGTTGATTTTTCTGGACTTAAGAAAGTGATGAAGAGAATGTTGACAATGCAGATTAAACTTAAAAGTAAGTTGTGAATACACCCCCTCACCCCTAACTAATTGTTAGATATCTACTAGCACAATTCTGTTTGCAGGATAACCTGAGATGAGACGGAATGAAAAATTCTCAGAAGTGTGGCAAGGTCATATAAAAGCAGATGAGTTTAAACATGTGTCCAGATGACACATCATGGATTTAAAGCTGGAAGAGAACTTAGATGTCATCCAGTCCAACCCCCTCGTTTTACAAATGAGGAAACTGAGGCTCAGAGAGGTGAAGTGGCTTGTTGAAAGAAACTCAACTAGCTACTTCTTGAGCCAGGATGCAAACCCATTAACCTTTAGTGTAGCAATATTATGCCATATTATATAGTATATATTATGTTATATTTTTTCATTTCATATTATATATGACATAAAATTATACCATGATGTGTCTGGAGGTATAGGACAGTGTAAACAGCTGGCAGGAGAAAGGTATTTAGTTGGTGCTTGGATGGATGCAAATAAGGCAATGCTACCAAATGTTCTGGTGTGGTTACAATCCTAATCCATCCTTTCATTGGGTACTAGTTATCTGGAAGCTCTTGGATACTTTGGGACTTTTGGTTTTGCCATTTTTCAGAAGGATGGTCCCTTATGAAGATATATGGGAAGACAAAAGGAAGCAATTTAAGTTTCAATACAAAGACAGTAGCGAAGGGGAAACGTCTAATGGGGAGACAAAAAGTAGAAACCAGAACATACAAGATAAATACAAAGGAGAGAGGAAGTAACTTTAGAGGGGATGGCACTAGTAGTTTGAATGGGGGGCAGCATTAAGAAAGATGCCTCCTGGAGTAAATGATCCATGAACTGATTTTAACAATAGTCAATGAACTAACATTTGTTAAGAATTTATTGTGTGCCAGGCACTGGACTAAGCTCTGAGGAGTCAAAGGAAGGCAAAACCAGTCCCTGCCTTCAAGAAACATACAATCTAATAGGGAAGACAAGATGTAGA
Organism: Potorous gilbertii; assembly: GCA_028658325.1. Lineage (NCBI taxonomy): Eukaryota > Metazoa > Chordata > Mammalia > Diprotodontia > Potoroidae > Potorous > Potorous gilbertii. The sequence goes on along the minus strand of JAQQSK010002273.1, from coordinate 105,652 downwards.
TAGCCAGGTATGTACCAGATAGGTACAGCGAAGTGCTCTGAGAGGGGAAAATACTGGGAGGTTAGGAAAAGGCTCATGCAGAAGCTGGAGGTTTCAGCAAGGGAAATAAAGAGGCATATTTTGCATTTATCATTTTGTATATAATCTCTATATGTTAAATATGTTCATGTTGTCTCTCTGGATAGAATATAAGCTCCTTGAGGACAAAGAGTTTTCTCTTTTGTAACCTAAGTGGCTAGGTAAATCCGTGGCACACAGTAGGCATATAAGTAAATCCTTGTCGATTGTTTCTTGTGGAAATACAAATCTTAGCCTTAGGCAGAGCCATGACTGTCCATTTTGGTATCCAAGGATAGCATTAAAAAAGTTCCTTAATTGAGGAGAGAGACTTTATACTTTGAGATTCAAAATCCTGGAAGGACTGTGGGACGGGACACTGCTTTGTGGTTAAAGACACAGATACCACGAGGCTCTTCCAGGGAGGGAGGAACTCATGTGAGGTGCAGCTGACAGGGGTGGGCAAAGGACATTTGCCATCTGGTAATTTCTTCTTTTCACTAATTATTCTTGCTAACTAGGTGCTAATCTTATTTATTTCTTACTTCTGAAGAAGTACAACTGCATTCATCACTTTGTAAATTTCAGTGCTGACAGACAAAGCCACACAGTGCCTGGCAAAGAATAAGCCTGTAATACATGCTTACTGACTTGACAAATACCAGGTTGCTCCTCTCCAGTTATTGTACTGGTCTCAGAGATGGCTCCTGGACCATATATCTCTGCATCAGCAGGAGAATTCAGACTGGAAGGAGAGTGGGAAGAAGGTACTGTTCACAGCTCAGAAACTACTCAAGATTGGGGAAGTGGAGAAGGTTGGGGGATTTCATGGTCCAGTTTCTTTGTATCTATTGGTCCTTGGTGATGATTTACCATCACTGTATTAATCATCATTCCTATCTTTTGCCTAGATTCCTGTGATTTCATGGATATAGAAAACTCCATCCACTAGATCAATGAGCAACTTGTGTTCTAAAAGAGGTAACTGAGGGCATTGAGAAATTAAGTGACCTTTCCAGGGTCACACAGCCAAATATTTGATCTGAACCCAGATTTTCCAGACTACAAGGCTAGCTCTCTAGCAAGTTTACCACACTGCTATTACTATTCGTTTTCTGGGCCAAAACATACATATAAGTTTATTTCTGTTTTCATAGGGTCTGTGGCAGCAGTCCCTTGGCAAACAGATTACTCTTACCAGGTGGTGGTGGTGGCTGATGCTGCTACTTCTGGTCAGTTCAGGTACACCATCTAGACCCAAGACCTTCCCTTGGCTTTGGATGGAAGTAGATGGGGAATCTTGGCTCTGGCTCAATGCAGTGGCTGCAGCTAACTATTAGTAAGTAATTATTGCCCGGAGCCTACCTGCTAATTACCCACAGCATTGCAGGTCCAGAGCATCTGCTAATTTACCAGCAACCAACCCGAGGAGCTAAACCAATCAAAGAGGGACTTGGGGTGATGGATCCAAGGTTGGGTGACACGAATCGGTCGGGAGGTATTCTTGGGCATGTGGCAACGATGTTTGTTGAGGAAAAAAACACAACCCTATCTCTGCTATTCTCAACCCCAGATCTCTGGTTGGTGGCAACTTAGCCTCCTGCCCAGTCTTATGGGTCTTTTGTGGTTCTCATGTTAAGTGTCTAGCTTCTCCAGTAGAATTTCTTGCCTAAAGCACCCTGGAACTCTGCACATGCTCAGCTCTCTGAGCACTTCAGTCCTGGCATCAGTGAAATTAAATAACAGATTACTTGAACTTTAAGTATTGATGGATCTCGTGAATAAATGGATGAAAAAGCATTTATTAAGCACTCATTGTGTACAAAGCACTGTGCTGAGCTTTGGGTATACAAATGCCTGCTTCAAGGAGCTCATATTTTAATAGGGGGAGACCCCATATAAATGAGGTTTTAGTTATAAACTGATGTCAATGTCCCCAAATCTTTAGGATGCAGTGGCAAGGTGGGTAGTAATACATCTTTGCAAATACCATTTCCTTTGATAAAATCATTTTTGTAGATCTCTTTCTCCTACTGACTGGGAGAGGAATAGGAAACAAGTCATAGTTCAAAAGCTACTGAAGATTGAGGAAGTTTAGAAGATTGTGTGATTGGCTTATTTTTATAGAGAATAGGACCTGGATCATGGATAGCCTGTGAAAGAGTCTGTCTTTCCACTGAGGGCAGTGCCCTGCAGAGAAAGCATAATGGTTTGTGCCAGACCCTATAGTGTCTAAAGACTAGGAGAGACAGGTTCATAGTATCTAGTGCTGGAAGAGGGGCCTTATGAATCATCCATGTCTGCCATTTTGCCTGCCCCAGGAGAAATTAAACTGGTGGACAAATTGACAGCAAGGAGGTAGTGTCAGGGTAGTATAAGAAATGCCAGATTTGGTGTCTGATGCTCTGCTATTCTGTCTATTTGTTCAACCTTGGGCAAGTAATTTAACCCCTCTGAGTCTCAGTTTCTCCATCAGAAAATAAGAGGGGACTGGATCAGATACCCTCCAAGGTCCCTTTCCTTTCTCCATTTCTACAATCAGGTATTATGTGACTCATGGGAACATGGATATAGAGATGGAGGGGACCTCAGAGAGCATCTGGTTTAACTCTCTCATTTTACAGATAGAGAAAATAAGACTAATAGAGTTTAAATGACTTGCCCAAGGTCACAAAGGTAGTAGTAATTAGAATCTGGATTCTCCGACATCAGAACTAGAACTCTTTGCAGTGAGAAGTCCTTAAAGAGAAAGTGATATTTAACACAAAGAAATGAATCTCTAATTATGGTGGAATTTAAATGGGAAGAAGAAGGCTAGGCATGGGGTGGGAGAGGAGGGAGGGAGGAGGGTACAGATGGCATTTTCAATACCAAAATACATACCATCTAAGGGTTTATAAAGTACTTTATTCCCAACAATCCTGCGTAGAAGCTTGGTATAGGCGCTCTGTGATGTCAGACTCTCCGTGACTCTATTTGGGATTTTCTTGACAAACATACTGGAGTAGTTTGCCCTTTCCTTCTCCAGTCCATTTTACAGATGAGGAAACTGAGGGAAACAGGGTAAGTGACTTCCCAGGGTCACAGAGCTGATGAGTGTCTGAGTCTAGATTTGAACTCAAGTCTTTCTGACTCCAAACCTGTTGCTCTGTCCACCTCACCATTGAGCTACCTCATCGGGCAGCTTATTGATAGGAAGCTGGGGCTCAGAGGCTAAGAATTAAGGTCATACAGCTAGAAAACATTGTTGCTAGCATTCATTAAAATTCATGCCTTTTAACATTAAAACTAATGATTTTCTTATGATCTCTTGCTGCTCCTCCTAGCTCCTCCTGGTTGTAAGACTTGACTCAGCCTTCCCACCACCAGTACCCCTCCACCCTTACTCTCAAACTTTCTTCATACTGAGGCTGATGTGAAAATGCTACATTTACAGGTCAGGGGACTGCTATGCTCTCCTCCAACTTCCTCATAAGTCTGTTAAGGTCTGAGGAAGCAAGAGATTCCATCCATCACAGCTATGAGCCCCCTGGGGCAGAGCACCATTAGCACTAATGTGGTGAAAGGCTGGAGAAAGAAGGTAGGAGCATGGCACTTTTCAGCTGACTTCCTTCTCAAGCATTCACTCAAACTTGAAATCTGCTTTCTTCTCTATATTCTAGTAGTCTGGTCTGGCTTTTGATCATAGGATCTCTCTCTCTCTCCCTCTCTTTGTGGGGGGTATATCATAGCATCACAGAATCCTGATGCAGTAGGATTCTCCAGAAGCCATTTTGTCCTTTAGGCAGTTTAACACCTAAAAGGGCAGGGTCTGGGTACCCCTGAGCCTATAGGAGGATTATGAAGGAGTATTTCCTTTACCTTCTTATTTCTCACTCCTAAGTAAGCACACTCTGTCTCTTCTTCACCCCCACTTCCAGATTGCTGTGAGACAGTGCCTAGAACATAGTAGAAATTCAATAAATTTTTATTTAATTGAATTGATTAGGGCTATCCCTGCCAAATCCTGTCAGGGCAAGTGCACCTGCTTGTAAAGATGGGTGTCTTTCATACCCTGCCAGATCTCTGGGAGGAAAATGTTCTGTGGGCTTTTTTTCAGTCTTGTCTGGAGTTTTATATCCCAAGGGTATCTATCTCCAGAGAGAGGAGATAGGATTCGAAAAGATCTCCTAGGTTGGAATGATGAACTGACACAACTTAATAGGGATAAAGTCCTGAACTTAAGTTCAAAAAATTAATTGCATAAGTACAGGATAGTTCAACAGCAATTAATATGTTAACCAGAGAGTTACAAAACTCTCCTAACTGGTATTCTTGCTTCCAGTAGTGTGAGGTGGCCGCTCATCTCAGGTTGTATTACTAGCATTGCTAAGTCCAGATCAAAGGAGATAAGAGATGGAAAATCACTATATTCTTTTCTGGTCATATCACACCTGGAGCACATTTTAAAGATGGCGATCGACTATACTAGTCAATCTAGATGGCAACTAGACTTCTTGCAAAATAGTATGACCAGGACCACAAATGGCCTGGGAATCACTGTCATATGAAGGATGGTTGAAGGAACTGGAGATTTTGAAGTTAGAGAAGTGAAAGCTTGGGGTGGAGGGGGAGAAAAGGGACATGATAGCTATCTTCATATGTCTATCAAATGGTATTCAAGTGTTTAAAAGGCTGTCATATGCAGAAGGGAACAGACTTGCCCTGTCTAGCTTTATAGGGCAGAACCAGGACTAATGTTTAGCAGTTAGAGGTAGCTAGCATCATAGAGGATATAACTCTGGACTTGGAATGATGAAGGATCTGAGTTTGAATTCTTTTAGACATGTACTAGCTATGAAACCTTGGGCAAGTAACTTTATCTTGGAATGTTAGTTTCTTCTTCCGGAGTCCAGGGCAGGTGCTCTATCTACTTTACCATCTAACTGCCCTTGCCCTTCTCAATTTTAAAAATAAAGAATAGTAAACAAATATGCATCTAGTGAAGAAATAAACATATAAAACTATCAAATTTCATAAAATGCTCATTTAAGGGAAAGTGAACTAAATAAATGGAAAGAAGAAAGGGAGGGATATAGGATGACCATGACCTTGATGTGATGAGAAAGATGACTGAATCAAAAGACTACATTCCCAAAACTAACACAATGGCTAGGTGACCCTGAGCAGATCACCTTGCCTCTCTCTGTGCCCTATTTTTCTTATTTATAAAATTAGAATATTAGGACAATATATATCACAAAGTTATTGTGAAGAAAGCACTTTTTAAAAAAAACTACTATATAGGACTCTAGGATCATGTTTGAGAAGGACCATCTAATCCAGTCCTTTCATTTTACAGATGAGGAAACTGAGGCACACAGATTTTTAAGTGACTTGTCCAAGGCTGGACAGGTAGTAAGTGGTAGTAAGGTAACTGAACCTAGGTTATCTGACTTCCAGAGGGCCAGTATCCAGGATTTCATTTAGGGGCTGTGTCCCAGGACTCCCAGAAGTAGAAAAACACCTACTACTATGAACATAGCTAAGAAATAAGAAGACTTTGAAGAGATTGGAGTCCCATTCAATTCAACAAAGAAATAGCTAGCTGAGTGGCACCATGGACAGAGTACTGGACTTTGAGTCAAGGAAGGATGGAGGGAGGGAATAAGCATTTATTAAGCACCTACTACATGCCCAGCACTGTGCTAAGCCAAGTGCCAATATTATCTCAGACATGAGTTTAAATGTGTGGGAGGGAGGTGGGCAAGGTGGGATACTGGGCGTCTCTGTCTCTCCCAGGTACTATTACCCCATTGTTGCTGAACTTAGTGTGAACATCCATGATTCACCTAGCCCTCCAGAAACTCAGAACTCCCCAGCTCAACCCATGCACCGTTCTCATCCTTCCCAGGGGCAGGGATTACACAGGTTTCAGAGTTCCTGTCCCTGAGCAAGTCACTTAACTGCTTAAAGCACTTGGCCTAGCCTCAGGAAAACCTGAATGCAAATCCTGCCTGAGACATTTGCTAGCTGTGTGACTCTGGACATGTCACTTAACCTCTCAGCCTCAGTTTCTTTATCTCCAGAATGAGGATAATAGTGCCTACCGCAGGACTGAGGGCAGCTAGGTGGCGTTGTGGATAGGGTGCCAGACCTGGAGTCAGCAGACTTGAATTCACTTTTGGCCGCAGACACTTACTGTCTGTATGACTCTGTTTCCCTCAGTTTTCTCACCTGTAAAATGAGCTGGAGAAGGAAATGGCAAACCTCTCCAGTGTCTTCGCCAAGAAAACCCCAAATGGGGTCATGAAGAATCAGACACTATGACTGAACAACAGCAAAAACATGTTCTAGGATTTCTGTACAGGACAGAGGTGGAGAGTAATCTTTAGATGACCTCCAAGGTCTCTTTTCTGTCATCCTATGGAATTTGTACTCTGCATAGAATTGCTGATTCTTTCCCAGTGCACTGAAGTCAAGGTTATCTGACCACCCGATTGCAGCCTGGAAACTCATCTGCCAACTAATGTGCTTTCTTTCCACCCTCTCCCATCCTTTGCCATGGTAGAGGTGTGCTCTTGAAAATCAGAACCTGGAACTGATCCCCCCAAGAGATCCCTCCAGTCTCTCTGGTCGTCCGATTTCCAGAGACCTGCCTTATGGAACCGAACTGCTACCCAGTAGCTGCCCAGCTTGCCAGGGCTTTTGTCAGGGATCAAGAGTCAGGCATCTCAGCTAATGTGGAGAAAAGAATAACTCATTGTAGTTTCATTTTTAAAGCAGATGTTTCTCAGAGAATAAATCAACACCAGCAGCCTCTTCTCTTCTGACATTTTAAAGACAGGCCTGGGAGCTAGTTTTCAAGCATCTAGGTTCTGGCCAGCCTTCCCAGCTGAGGTCCTGACACATTTTGCATGTTTGAATGTGGTTTTTTCATTCCCAATTAACCAGCTTTTTTCTACCTGGGTCACATTCCTCCCTGGGTAAACTTGCCCAGCCAAGAAGAAAGGTGGAAAACAGATATCTTTGCATACACTGTCGTTCTTGTTATGTCTCAGTGGTTTTTAGGGCATTGATCTTATATTTCCTTCTTCAACAAACCTGCTAATAAGATTTTTTTCCTTTTTCTTTTTCCCTTCCCTCCCCTCCCCCTTTCAAATTGGCCTAGACTCTTGGTCAGGCTTTGATTGCATGTCTCACTGATTCCATTCAGCTATTTATTAATGTACTAATTAGTATATTCATTTAAGGGAGAGTGACACAGAGCTATTTTTTTCTTTCAAAGTGTATAGAGGTGCAGGTTAATGGGAATTTCTGTTTATATAACATCGATGTCGGGTGTGAAGAGGATTAGTTTTGGATGTTAAAAGGACATGGCCAGGGTTTTTCCCAGGACTTAAATCTCTTTAGTTGACAGTGCCCAACATCTTAGAAAGGTGAACTCTACATTCTTATTGAATTTTCCTTTACTCTTTAGAAATGTATTTCTGTTTCTGGGGGGAAACTAATGGTCAGGTAGCTGGGGGCTATACACAAACACAGTCCTTCATACTTTCCTGCATTACAGTGGGGTGGCATGGGTGACCTGGTGAATATTGTTATAAAGAACAAATTGGTAAGTCATCCTCACTAATATGTTTATTATATAATAATGTGTCTCATTGCCTTTGGCCTGAAATACCATTGACAGGTTTACTGCATGGTGATTTCTTGTATGGATAACCTGCTGGTTTCTTCTGCTCTATTCCGTATTCAGTTGACCATGCGGGGCAGAGAGGGGCAGAGACTAATCCAATATGTGGATTATTAGTCACATATTGAGGAGCTGTCCATGTGGGTCAGGGGTTCTGAAGGTGAACCCAGGAGTCCTCGGACCTCTCCACAGTGCTTTGTTTACCAGACTGTCTTCACAAAGGCCAGAGGAACCTACAAAGAGACAAAACCAAAAAAGTATTTTTCTTTTATCCTATAGAAGGATAATACTATGAAGTCATGTATACAAAGAAATGTGTTAAGCTTTTCCTTGAAGGCATGTTTATGACTTTGGCATTACTCAATGGTGCCAGAAGGAGAAGTAGTCACTTAAGGAAATCAACAGCTAGGAGAAGAGCTGGGGGAGAGTTTCTCAAGTGAAATAGAATGCATTTGTGGAGGTCATTCATTTATTCTATCATTCATTCATTTGTCAAATGGCTATTAAGCACATGGCTTGGATAATCACAGGCCCATTCTTTTGCCAAGATTACAATCTAGTAAACTCCTTATGTACTAATGGCCTCCTTGTGTGGTTCCTTCTTTTCCCTGAATATTTACCCCTTTGGGGGGGGTCTATGGACTAAGAATCCCTGTAATTTAAGACTAGTAAGATAGGATGATGCCATGGAAAGGGTCCTAGATTTGGAGTCTTCCCCTCCCCTCCAACACATGGCAGGTCATCTGGCTGTCCTCTATCCCCTAGCTGTGAGGAGAATGTCCTCGACACTGGCTATTTGTGCTTCAGACTTCAGTACTTCAGACAGAACTAGACTGGGGCATGAGGATTTTGGACTTAGTAGGAATTGAGCACCTGAGATGAGTGGAGTCACCCGAGTTTCTCCCTCTCTTCTTCTTCTGATCCCTCAGAACAAAAGCTTGAAAGGAAGTCTTCAGGATTCTTACTCAGAGGCAAATTTCACTGGTTTCTTTCAGGGAGTATTTGACACGAGAGGAGGGCAGTGCTTCCTCTCCCCTTCTGTTTGCCAGCTTATTCGGCTGTGTCTGTAGCATTCAAGACTCCAGTTGGAAGGGGCCTCTGAGATCATTTAGTCCAATTGCCTCCTTTTAGAGACAAGGAGGAGGAAAGGTCTTGATCAAAGTTGCACGGAGAGTTCTTGACAGAGCTTGACAGAGCTGAGGTCCTCTGATTCTACTTCTAACTCTCTTTGTATTATCACTCACTCATTCAATCAAAATATTTATTAGCAATACCAGCTAGTATATACATAGTGCCTTGAGGCTTGCAAAGTGCTCTGTGTGGCTCATCTGATCCTGATAACAATGATGCGAGATAGTTGCTATGATTATCCAAAATTTATAGAGGAGGTAACTGAGGCAGAGGGAGGTTGCATGACTTGCCCAAGATCACACAGCTAGTGAGTATGTGAAATAAAATTTGCACTTAGGTCTTCCTGGCTCCAGGTCCAGTGATCTCTTCATTTTTCTACCTCAGTGACAGATATATCAACAACTACTGTATGCCAGGCAGTGTGCTAAGGGTTAGGGTTACAAACACAAAAGTGAAACTATCTCCTTTATTCTATTTGAGGAGATGATATGTACATTTATATCTACATGGCTAATATGTAAAAAGGAACATGAGGCAGTTTGGGGGGAACATAGGGCACCGTACCACCTGCCCCTCAAGGCTTTGTCCCCCACTGTCCATTGGTCATAGCATCTTTTACCATGACTTCAATTATCATGCCTACATAGATAATTCCCGGATCTCTATATCCTGCCCCAGTTTGTCTCCTGAACTCTAGTCCTCAACCACTTGACATTACCTGGAGGAAGGAGGAGTGGGTAGAAAGGAAGAGGAAAGGAAGTAAGAGAAAGGAGAAAAGGAGGATGAGAGGGAAGAGAAGGTTGAGAGAGACGAGGAGAGGATACAAGAGAACAGAAGAGGGCAGAAGGGAAGAGAAAAGACAGGGGAAGGGAGAGAGGGAGGAGGAAAAGTAGAGGGAAATGGGAGAGAAAACGAAGAGAGCCCCAAGAGGTGAGATTTTCAAAAATCTTGGAATAAAAATAGTTTCTTTGTTCTTTTTAAATTGTCTGCCTCATTAAAGACTGAGGGTTTGGAGGCAGAATTTTACGTTTTGCTCATTTGAATGTTTTTGTTGATGGTTATTGATTTATAATAAGATTTTTTAAAAGGGACAACCAAAGATGCAACAGAGACAAGCAATTTAGGGAGGCCTGTGGTAGAGGGAAAAGACCTGAACAGGATAATTTAGACCAAGATACCAAGCAGCAGAAATCTTGGAATTCAGGTGTACACAGTAACTGGGAGAACCCTTCCTTTCTAGCAACAGGGATTGGGGACACCCTTTGTTCATGCAAATTAGAAAAGAACCAGTTGGGGTTTTTTGTTCCCAACCTTTTGGTTTGGAAAAAGGAATGTCTGTTGATCACAAAAGATAGTAATATTGGGGTGATCTGGGACAGAAACAGTGTCAACCTTGAACCCCAGGTCAGGTGCTATGATTGGGGTTGATGAGGGGGGTAAGAAAGGAAAAAAAAACCACAGGTTATTTCTTAATGTATTGCAGGAATGGGGGTGGGGGAAAGTGTCTTTTGAGGTTGGAATTGTAGCAAAGTAATAAATAATAATAGTTAATATTTATATGGTGCTTTAATCTTGGCAAATGCTTTACATATGTTATCTCACTGGATCTTCACCAAAACCCTGAGAAATAGATCTATCATTATCCCCATTTTATAGACCAGGACACTGAGGCCCAGAGAGATGGAGTGACTCATCCTGTTAGCATCTGAGAAAGGATTTGAATTTAGTTCTCTGATTCCAAGGCTACAGGTCTATCCGCCATGCCACCCTGATGCTTGGCAGCTGATGGAGTGCCCTTCCCATGTTGCAGTCTTTGCTACCCACAGAAACCCAACCAACTCACACAAACAAAAAACAGGTGTCCTTGATTGTTGCTTCTCAAGAGATTATAAAAAATGCTTTTCAACGGTCCTGGAACTGGGGGCAGGGGAGGGCTCTTACCAAGCCTCCAGTTAATTTGGCCTTAATTTTATTTAAAAAGAAGAGGGAGGTATAGAATTTCCCTAACCCAGTACATTAATTGAGAGCTATTTCCCATCCAGGGCCCTCCAGGGAACCAAACCCCACCTGATTCCAGCCCTGATTTGGGAAATGGCATTCCTAGAAACTCCCTTTAGCTAAAAGAAACTTTGCAAAAGGGACCTTGCCTGAGCCTGGGCGCTCTGAACCCAGCTCTTCAGCTCGCCCCTGGGACTTCAGCTGCTGATAGAGAGAGCCCGAGGCTGTCGCTTAGTACAGTGGTGCCTTGGGCTTCACGTTTTCTTCCCTTCTTTTCCTTGGATGGCTTGAGAGAGGCCCCTGCCCAGACTCCCCTGGGTCTGTGTGTGCGTCAGGGATGGGATTTCTGGCCTATTTTGGTCATGGTGATCTCTTTGCTTGGGTCTTGTTGTCGCTACAAAGAGAGGAGGCATCTCTTCCACTCAGAAACCCAGCTCCTCTGGAGTTCGGTGCCAAGTCAGGCCTGTCATCCCCTGGGGGCTCATTTTTAAAGTCACTGCCTGCAGCTGAATTCGTGAGGAGGGCTCAAAACATGGAACTGAGAAAGTCAGAGTCTTAGATAGAGATCAGTTAATCAAAACAAAATTAGCCAAACTAAACTATTGCTTACTTTACAGATCTGATCAAGTAACAAGTACTCTTTAAGTCCCTCCTCTGTGCCAGGCACCGTGCTGCTCGATGGGGATGCACTAGCAAAGAATGAAACAATATACTCCAAATCACTTGAGGAAACTGAGTCCCCAAAGGCCAAAGTGACTTAGGAGATCTTAAGCTTCAGAGGGGGTACCAGTCTTAGAGTATTTTCAGCCTAACCCTCTCACAGTAACAAATTTAGAAACTGAGGCTTACGAAGTGTGTGATTTGCTCCTAGTCACACAGTTAGTAAGTGTTTGACTCAGCATCCACAATCAAATCTTTGGATTCTTTTTACTAAATCGGGTGGCTGTATCCAAGCTAACATAGACTAAGGTTGTATGTGTTCCCTTCTCCCTCACTGCTCAAATTCAAACACTTAACTAAGTTTTAATGTCCAGGAAATTTTGAGAGGAGACCATGCTGTAATCCAGGCCATTACTGAGGGGGGCCTCTCTGATTCTTATGGTTGTTTTTGGTCCAGTGTCAAAGCAGCTCTTTCTGGGATGCATTACTCCCCCCCTACTTTCTAGGTGCTCTCCACCCCCATTTCTTGTTCCCCTTTCTGGGGTCCTATTTGTCCTGGGCTAATAGTGTCCCAATCCTTTGACTTCCTTGCACCAGCTGGTAAATGAGTTGAGGATCTGATTTATGGTCCTGCCTCTTTCTTGGAGAGCCCAAGATGAGATGGGGCTCGGATGCACAGCTCCAGACCTGCTCTCCACCCACCCTATTCACCGGACACTCAGCACTATTTGCCCTCAGGAATAGTCCTAGAAACAAAGGCTGGGGTTCTTTTGTGCCATATGGTGCCTTTTGTCAGTCTGAGGAAGGGGTCCCATGCACCCCTTCTTAGAATAATATTTTTAAACAACTGAAGTAAACGTTAAATTTCAGTAATAAGTTAGTGAAAATAAATCTATAATTCCTCCACCCTCCAAATCTAAGTTCATGGAGCCCCTAAAATTTCCCTAGAGACTTCCAAATCATGAAGCCATGCTCTAATGAGCCAAGGGGCCCAAGTTAGGGCCAACCATGACAATAAACATTTAACACGTGCCCACTATGCCCCTCTTCTTTGGTTAATGTTCAATGGAGTCTAATCAAAGTGCAGGGAAGGAGCTGTGATTATACTCTTTAGAAATATTCACGAGGAGAATATGGAAAAGTTGAATCAGGGAAAAGGCAGATAATAGAAATTCACAGATAGTTCAGAAGCATAAGCCTCCCCTTCCGCCTCCATGAGTGACTAAGAAGTCAGACGTTAGACCTGCTTGAGCTCTGCTTCCTTTGCAGAGAGGTGCTAATGAGGATGCAGACAGGCACTGGGGAGATAGAAGGCCTTCTAGACCAGGGGAGCAGGTTCAACAAATTAGTGTGAGACTGAGCTGGGGAGGGAGCACTGAAGTAACCTTTCTGCCATTCCGAAAAACTTCGTTTTGGGTGGCTACTGGGGTGATAAAGATGGGGAGTATGCAGCGTGGTCACATGAAGCCAGGCAAAGCAATTCTGACTCGTTCATTCAATATTTAAATGTTTCCCTGATGCAGAGTACTGTGCCTGGGAGATGTACAAATTTTAACCAAAATATGGTGCACATCCTCATGGAACTGGGCCTACGTAGATGGCAAATGAGACTAGAATGGTCAGGATCTGGTGACCTGATGTGATCTAGCATGTACCATTGTTGTGATAGCCGATGCTAGAAAAATAGGACTGAAATAGTCAGGCACAGATATGCAGGTTAGACAGGCAAGAGGTTAAGTCCAAGGAAGTCAGCTATGTCTGGCAGGAACAGGAAGACCCACCCTATCCAGACAGGCAGACTGGAAGGTCATTTAGTGAGAGCAGTGGGACACCCAAAGTGACCTTGATCCTGGGGAGAAGCCATTGACTTGCTGCCCTGTTTTACCGACCTTACTGGGTATGGGTGACCCTTCACCCTCAAATATTGATTCTAGCCATCAATTTATATATGGGATATTGTGCTGTTAGGAGCAGTTAAGTGGCACAGTGAATAGAGTGCCAGACCTGAAAAACTCATCTTCCTGAGTTCAAATCTGACCTCGGACACTTCCTATCTGTGTGACCCTGGCAAGTCACTTAACCCTGTCTGCCTCAGTTTCCTCATCTGTCAAATGAGCTAGAGAAGGAAATAGCAAACTAGTATCTTTGCTAAGAAAACCCCAAATGAAGAGTTGGACATGCCTGAAAAAGAACTGACCAACAACATTGTGCTAAGTTCAAGGGGGATTCAGAGATGTAAGTCCAACAGTCCCAGCTTTTGGGAGCTTTCAAGCTAGCCCAAGCAGATGTGTACACTTACAGACATTCACAATATAAATTCAAGTTAGTTTTCGTGGTAATGGGTGAAGGCCCTTGCAGCTGTGGAGGGGTGTGTGGGAAAATATTAAAAGTTTTCCTGTAGAATCTGGCATTTGAGCTGGCCCCTGAAGGAAAATGGGCATTCTAAGACCTGGCAATGAGGATGGAATTTTTCTAAGCATTGGGAGTGTAAAGGCACAGGGATGGGGGGTGACAGATGAGAGCGTTGAACGGGAGGACCAGTAAGAAAACCTGACTGGCTGGACTGTATTGTATGCGACGGGGAGGCAGAAAGAGGCCTGCCTGCAAGAGAATTCTGTGCCTGATTGACATGGGAGCAGAATGTCTTGGGACTCGGGGGAGATCCTAGTAAGGAGTCAGTGGGGACCCATTAAAGATTCTTGCCCAAGGGAGTGACTTGATGAATTTGGTGTTTTGGAACTACAAGATAATTGTAGGTATATACCCTCATCCCTCCTTTCCTCCGTTAGGTATGTAAGTGTAAAAACAGCAACTAATATTCATAGAGCGCTCTAAAGTTTGCAAAGCACTTCTCTGTGTTGTCCCTTTGGATCCGCACTACAAACCTGTGAGGGAGGAGCAAGCATCCCCATTTTACAGATGAGGAAACTGAGGCAGGCAGAGGTTGAATGATTTGTGAAGCGTCCTACCACTAGAAAGTGTCTGACTAGGGATGTACACTCAGGTCTTCCATTCCAAGATCAACACTGCCTAGCTGCCTAAGAGGGTAGAACCCATCTTTCTGTGGCATATTCCATTCTTAATTTTTACTCATTCATTTCTCCTATTTGAAATGTCCCCTTTCCCCTCTGAACAACAAAGCATGACCTCATCTTCATGTATTTAATTAAAACCCACCTCCTTCAGTAAGTCTACCTCATTTAGTCCTGATAATATGCTGATGGCATCTTACAAGTGTATAAGCACATATGTGTATATGAACACACACATGTATGACTATGTGTGCATATGTGTATATATGTATGTGTACATATGTAGTCATCATTTTTGTATTTACAGGTATAAGGATGGGGGGAGGTCTCAATCAAAGAGGCATTCTCACCTGGTAATGGTATCAGCACAGGTTATCTTGTCAGTTACATTAATTGAAGTGCTGGTGATTAATTTACAAGGCTGGCCTTTTGTGTTTAATTTGGGGGTGGGGGTGGGAGGTGGGAGTGGCCATCTTTACATATGACTTCTCAAGTTATTTCATGTGAGTATTTTTAAAAAATATTCCCCAGGTTAATTGCTAATTACTTGAGGACTAAGACTGTTTCTTTTGGATCCACCTGTATCATTTACGAAAGGGCTGTGTAAATTTTAGGCCCCAGATAAATGTTGGGTTAATTTGTTTTTCATTCTATGGTCAAAATGGGTCACCAGCAACACTTCTGTTTTTTTTTCTCATGAAAGGAAAAATAGAGTAATAGTGTATGTATGTGAGTGTGTGTGTGCGTGTGTGTGTGTGTGTATACATGTAAAATTTTAAGGTTTTCAAAGGGTTTTACCTATATAATCTCACTTGATTCTGACAATTGTGTGATGCTATTACTAGGCATATTTTATAGATGAGGAAGGGGGGTTCAGGAAGAACCAAATTCAAATTTAGTCTCAGATACTTCATAGCTGTGTGACCCTGGGCAAGTCATTTAACCCTGAAACTTAACTAAGTTTTCTTATATGTGAAAATGAGCTGGAGTATTTTTTGCCAAGAAAACCTCAAATGGGGATATACAGAATCATATACAACTTAACAACTGATGAGGAAACAGGGACCCAGATACTTACTTGCCCAGTATCATTGACCTGGTTATCATCTAAGGCAGGATTTGAGCTTGGATTTTTGACTCTGAGATAGACGCTTTGTTCACTCTACAGACCAGCTGCTTGAACAAACTCTGCAGATGCACCTGGTATTTCCTTGGAGCTGATGGGGAGGAGGTAGTAAAACCAAGTGAGTCAGTTTCACAGCTTATTAAAGAAAAAGTTCATTTTGGTGATTTCCTAGGCTGGATTAGTGTGACTGGACTTTTTGTATGCTCATCAGGAAATGTGTGTGTGTGTGTGTGTGTGTGTGTGTGTGTGTATGTCTAAAAATCCCCTTAAAGCTTGTATTCATTAATGGTTGGTCCCATCCATTCCCCAGTATATCTGAACAAATTCTCTTCCTATGGTGAGCTCACCATTGGCCCCTTTTACTCTTGATCCTAAATGTCTGGGCCTGAGTTAATAGTCTCAGACACTGTAGGCCCTCTTATCTGGAGAGCTGTTCTCACAGATACCCCTGTAAATGGCTTCCACCTGAGAGCTCCACTCTGGGAAAGCCACTGACCACATTTAAGACTTTTCTTCGGTTACATTTCCTTCCTTTTCCTTTCGTCCAACAGACTCCAGCTGTGAAACATGTGGAACTCATAGGCCTGGCCAAGCAAGGAGGGAGCCAGATCAAGGAAGTGCCAAGTAAATTCAGGGCACGCAGGCACAGGTCCGTCTGCTTTTTCCTCCTTAAAAGGTCTCTCTCTGGGGCTGTGGTACAGGGAAAATGGATGGCTCATGAGGGGAAAGAGGCAGAATCTCATATGATTATGTGTTGCTCTCCTTACCATAGCTTCTCCCCCAGCCTCCCTCCCTCCTCCTCATCCTCCTCCTTTTTTTCTTCCCTTTTGCCAGAGTGAAAAATAGTAACACTTGGGTCGTGGTGTTTATTGGCTCCAGCAGACTCAATAACATCCTCTTCTGTACTGATCTTTCCAGGGAAATTCTGCTCAAGGACTACCTTGATGTTTGCTAGAGTCCCAGCAAGCAGAGTGGGGTTTGAAAGAACTACAAAAAGCACATTTTTTTCTTCTTGTGTTACTTTTCAAGGACAGGGTTTAGACATGTGCCAGTGATTCACATCCTCAACTTGTGTGAAAACCTTACCTCAAGTAACCTCTGGGATCTCTAAGTCCTCTGAAGCTTTTTAGTATTTGGCATTGCCTGAAAAACTTTAAGGAATTTTCCCAAACCAAATTCTGCCTGCCACGGAAAGGTGAGGAAATAGAGAGGTGGGGGGGGGTGGGGCTTGGGGAAGGCACGTGTGTGTGTGTGTGTGTGTGTGTGTGTGTGTGTTTGACACTGAAAAAACACCTGCTGTCCTAACTCCTCAGTAAGTGGAAAATAGAAAGATGAGACTGATTCACATGTGATAATAGACACAAATAGGTTTTTCCTCCCTCTTGTCTGAGGAAATGGAAAGCTAAAGTTGAATAGACAGAAGAAGATCCTGGGATTGTGAGGTAGCAGTGGGTAGTGTTACTCATAGAGTTAGGAAGGCCTTGGTTCAAATCCTTCCTTCAGATACTTCCCAGCTGTATGACTCCTGAGCAAGTCCGCCTCAGTTTCCTTATAAAGAAAATGGGGATATTAATAGTATGTGTCTCACCAGGTTGTTGGGAGAACCAAGAAATATATGTGTGTATATATATATATATATATATATATATATATATATATATATATGTATATATATATATGCATATATCAATCACTTGGTTCTATATAATAAATATTTCTATTATATGTTATATTTTTCTTATGTACTTACAACTAATAAATTATATATGTTTGTACACATATATTAGACACATAAGGCTTTACAAATCCTAAAGTGCTATATGACTATACTAACGATTGTATATCATGGATTTACATTTTTTTGAGCTGTAAGGGTATGGGTGAAAAGCCAGCTAATCCACCATCCTCCCATCTTTTTGCAGATGAGGAGAGAGGTGGAAGAACTTTGCTAAGGTCACACAGGCTACTTAAGTGACAGAGGAGGGAGGGAGTTAAATCCAGATCCTCTGACTCTAAAGATGGTGTTTTTTTCCTCATTGTACCAAACTACTTCTCCGTTGTAATTTGCTTTATCTGTTCCTGGAAGCCTGAATGAAAAGAAATTTCCTTTGTTTTCTAGAGCTATAAAGGGTCTCTAAAGTGAAAGTCCTTAACCTGAACCCCTTTGGCAGTCTTGGGAAATCTATGGATCCCTTCCCAGAATAATGTTTTTTAAATGCATAAAACAAAATACACAGAATTACAAAGAAAACCAATTTTATTAAAATACAATTATAAAAATACTTTTAAAGAAATAAGTTCATGGACTCCATATTAAGAACTCCCACTCTAGAAGTTCTTTAGGTAAGGGTAGGTTCTCATCTTTTTAAATAGACTGGGAAAATGCCTATGATCGAAGTGACCAATATTTCTGATTAGTCAACATACAGTGTGAGTAAGATGAAAGAAACCATCTCCTCTCTTTTTCCCCAGCTCCCAGCCTGAAGTTTCCTGTTAGGGGATGACAGGATGTGGTTAAAAGTTCTCCACAGGCTGTGCCTATATATTACAATGTCTTAGTGTGTTCATGAATTTGCATTCTGTGTATATATTCCAAGTAACTATTTATAGATATTAGCCCCAGGACAGTATGGTGTAACAGATAGGGTGATGGATTTGGATTAAGGAAATTCAGTTGTTTTTCAGTCATGTCAGACTCTCTGTGACCCCATTTGGGGTTTTCTTGGTAAAGATACTAGAGTAGTTTGTCATTTCCTTCTCCATCACGTTTGACAGATGAGGAAACTGATACAAACAGGGTAAATGACTTGCCCGGGATCACACAGTTAGGAAGTGTTTGAGACTGGATTTCAACTCAGGATGATGAGTTTTTCTGATTCCAGGCCTGGTGCTCTATCAACTATGGCGCCACCTAGCTTCCTACTGGGTCTCATAAAAAGACCCAAGTTCAATTTCTGTTTCTGACATTTATAGCTGTAAGACTGTGAGCAAGTCTAACTTCCATGGACCTTCAGCAGCTCTGTACGGTTATTAATTATAGATAGGAGGCAATACAGATATGTTACAATATGCGACAATGCAGGGAATTTCCCAAACCAATTAAAAAATGGCCTAACAATGAGAAGAATAGTTACTTCTTATTGAAATCTAAGTGATAAATACATTAACATGTTTAAAAAGTATTTAAAATGATATGATAAGGATACTAAGGGGAAAACTACTTTGGAAGGTAGTTGGTTCCTACTCGTGTTGGCTTAAATGTTGTTGAGGGTTTCTTGTTCATGCGCAGGTTGACCTAGATCTCCTTTTGGGCCCATTCCAGAGCTGAGATCATGAGAAATGAGAACCAAGTGATTCTCTAGACCAACTAGGAGAGTGAGAATAGTGGTTCAACCCTTTTAGATTAAAAAGGGAATTTAGACTTCCAGAGTAGAGGAGCTAGATTGTCACGTAATGAGAAGAAATCATTCATGAGAAGATAGAGTTTAGAAAAGACACACCACTTGTAGGTCAGAAAAATAAGGTTGGGAGTATTGCTGGCTGAAAAGACTGAGAGAAGAAACTGCTGAGTCTAGGTTATATTCAGCATCCTAGTGTTTCTTTTGGTGACTAAAAGACACATAGGAAAGATGACCCTGGACTAGAAATGGGATCCTTGTAGAACTAGAAAAAAGACCAATGCCTTCTTGAAGAGCCATGGAAGGAGGACTTGGACTAGTCAGGGGTTAAACATGAAGCATTAGGCAGAAACACCTAGGATCAAGAGATTTCTAGGAAGTAACATTGGAAGTTCTAGACCTACAAGGGACCAAAGGAGTCCTAGAGGTCAATGCCTTTATTTTACCAATGACAAGAAGAAAAAGGCCAGAAAATGAAATGACTTGCCCCAAGTTACCCTAGTACATGGGTCTTTTGTGTCATGGACTCTTTCACAGGATGATACTTTTAAATATATAAAATACATAGGAACTAATTATATTGAAATACAGTATTTAACATCTTAAAAGAAGTCATAGAACGCAAGGAAAGAAGCTCTGCTCTAGTATGTAGTAGAGTCAGAATTCAAACTCATATCTTCAGATTTCAAATCTAATGCTTTCTCAACTATTGGACCCTATATCTTCTCTACCAACCCGTTATTAGGTTCAAGTTCTCTTTTTATAGGGTGAGAGTGGTGATAAGAGATTTCATTGGGGTAGAAGAGCTCTAGGTGAGAAAACTTGCTCTAAACTTTCAGAGCATAAACTATTCTGAGGCTTATAATCATTTTTACAGATGAGGAAATTGAGGCAACTAGGGTTAAGTGACTTGCCCAGAGTTACACAACTAGTAAGTGTCTGAGGCCAGATTTGAATTCAGGAAGATGAATTATAGGTTGCCTGGGGACACTGAGAGGTTATACGACTTACATGGGGTCACACAGTAAGTGTATGGCAGATGTTTCAGAGGCAGGACTTGAATTCAGATCTCCTTGACCCAGGAACTAACTTGCTATCCACTGTACCAGGTTTCTCTTCTTCAAATCCTCATGCTTGTTGTATGTGGTTTTGTATTCAAGATATAAGTAAAAGCTGGTTACATTGTGGCAGAGATATTATAGCCATGGGATTTTAAGATTTCCTTATTCTGTGTTGTGGTCAGAGACTTTCTAGGAGATTCATAATGTCCTTATGACCACAGTACAGGGGTCTTATCCACAGGAAGAAGTCCCAGAATATAGAAGCAGAAAATAGGAGTCTGACTTTGATATCACAGAGGGCCCTGGGAAACCAATGGGTTCAGTCAATGCAAATACTCACTCCATACAGGGCTCTCAAAAGCTTTGATTAAACTGGGTTGGTTTACCCAAGACTGTAGACCATTTAGCCCAGATCCAAGGGTTGGTAGGTCATTGGCATGTCTAACAGCCCTGCCTCAATTCTACAGGTTCAAGTTTGCTAAATTAGCTACTAGGCAAATAGGTAGTAACTCCCGGTCTCATGCGTGTCTAGCAGCACATAGTTCTGCATGTCTATTTTGCTGTGCTTAAACAGTAGCCTCAAATAAGGCAACCTTTCCCCAGTCCATCCCTACTGCTGCTTTTCCTTGGTTTCCTTCACTAGTCATTCTTTTTATCACCTTGGTCACCATTATCACCCCTTTCTAGTTCTTGCTTGTTCTCACCTCTCCTCTGGAGAAAACACAGCAAAAGGTGCTACTATTGATTTCCCTTTGTTATAGGAAGAGAAATCCAGTCACAGTTTTTGGATAGAATGATGGATATTTACAATGAACATGGGGGAGCATATACAGTGGAAATACTCAGAGAGCTTAGCATGCTAAAGTCAGAAAAAATGGCTTCACTAACCTTAGACTTCTTCCCTCCTCCACTTCCGCTCCGGTCAATTAGTTTTCAAGTCCTACTTATTCCTTTTCTACAAAACCTCTTGCATCTATTCCCTTTCTTTCTATTCTCTGGACCACCATCTTAGTTCACGCCCTCATCACCTTGCTCCTGGAGCATTTCAATTACCTCCTAATTTGTTTTTCTTCCTCCAGTCTCTCCTCTAACACACCCTTAACACAGTTGTCACAATAAGCCTCCTAAGGCACAGGCCTGACCCTGTCACTCCTTTACTTAAGAGGTTTTATCAGGATCCCTATTGCCTCTAGGATCAAGTTCAAACTCCTTAGTCTGTCATTTATGGTGCTCTATAACCTGGCTCCAATCTACCTTCTTAGCCTTATTTGACATCATTCCTTTTCATTCACTTACGCTCTTGTTAAACTGGACTACAAGTTCCTTTAACTTGGCATGTCTCCACCATACATTCACCTAGGTTACCCCTGATGTTCATAATTCATTTTCTCCTCACATCTTTTAGTATCTTTCTCTTTTTTCAATAGTTGTAAATATTATCATATGAGATATTTCTAAAGTGCTTTCTTGCGTAGAGGTGGTATAGTAGATAGGACCTTGTAGTCAGGAAGACCTGAATTTGAATCTGACTTCAGATAATCACTAGCTGTATGATCCTGGGCAAGTAACTTAATTTGTTTGCCTTGGTTTCCTCAACTGTACAATAGCTATAATAATAATACCTACATCCCTGGGTTGTTGTGAGGATCAGATGAGATAATATTTGTAAAGCACTTAGAACAGTTTCTGGCACATAGTAGGTACAAAATAAATGTTCATTCCATTCCTTCCCTAAACTATCTATTAGGGGCAGCTAGGTGGTGCAGTGCATAAAGCACCAGTGCAGGAGTCAGGAGGACCTGAGTTCAAATCTCACTTCAGACACTTGATACTCACTAGCTGTGTGACCTTGGGCAAGTCACTTAAGCCCAATTGGGTCATCTCCAGTCATCCTGATGAATATCTGGTCACTGGATTCAGATGACTCTGGAGGAGAAGTGAGTCTGAGGAACTGCACAGCCCTCCCTCACTCAAAACAAAGTCAAGTGCAGGTCATGTCATCATTTCTCTGATAGCATGGTCTTCTTCAGCAATGAAGGACGAATACACAAACTACTATTCTGTATATACTTAGTTATATATAAATGTTATTTCCTTCAGATAGAATATAAGTTCCTTGAGGGTTAAGAGCCTTTCATTTTTGTTTCTATCCATAGTGCCTAGCACATAGTGGTTGCTTAAATATTAAATTGATTCCCTCCCCAGTTGAAAGTGTTTTCTCCTCAAAATTTTTTTTTAAATATAATTGTTTTGTATCTTTCCTTTTACTTCATCCCACCTTTGCTTACTAAAGTGAATTAATGAATGGGAAAAGCATTTATTGTTTACTATGTACCAAATATTTACACACATACATATCTACATATACATATATATGACCCTAGGCCCAAATACATAGATATTTTTGTAGTTCATTACCACTGGAGACGTATAAAAATTTCTATGCTTTATATAGGTATATATTTATCTTTTATATGTACATTTTTGTATTTGTGTAATATTTATAGATATATGTTTATATGTATATAAAGAATAACAATTTTGCTAAAAGGCATAGATATTTATATGTATAGATGTGGATATGTATATAGTATGTGTGTATATGTATGTATGTAAGTGTGTGTAGTAGAATCTGAATTCCTTTAAGGTAAAGACAGTCATTAAAAAAAAATGGTAAAGCCAATAGCTAACCCTAGTACCTTACACATTGTTTTTGGACTGGGTCTTTTTCCTTGGTAGACAGAACCTTTTCTACTAATTCGCACCATTAGTTCCTCTGTAACTCAGAATTAGAGAGCTTCCCAGGGTACCATGGGGTTAAATGTTTTGCCTGGAGATTCTCAGCCAGTATGTGTCAGGGACTGGAATTTTCTTTTTTTCTGATTCCCATGCCAGCTCTCTATCTACTAGGACTTTTTGTCTTACACATAGAGGGTTCCTAATGAATGTGTTTGTTTATTAATTGAACGTGTTAACTTCAGGCTTTCTAGTCCTCAAGATTCTTTGAGTAGGCTTATAGATCTACAATGACCTGAAGTTTGTTTTCCTCCTTAGATACTTAAGTTCTAGGCATAATGGCATAGAAATGAAAGGGACCTTATAGGTCACCTAAATTGAACTTCCTTATTTTGTAGATAAGAAATCTGATCCCCTCATCCACCTCTTCCTTCCCAATGGGAGATGACTTAACCTAAGAGCATGCAAACAGTGGGAGAGACTGGGAGAGATGGTCTCTTTCCACTACAGCTCACAGTTTCCTCAGACAGACCAGATCTTCCATTCCCCTGAGGTTAAAGGAGGTCTCAGATATCAGAATTGGTAGCAGGCTGTGAGTTTCCAGCTTCTATTAGTCAATAGCTGGTTCTGAGTAGACACAAAATCTTTCTGAAAACACTGAAAAGTAGAACTTTGAATACAGGATCCTTCCCTAGGTTGATGAAGCCAATGGTCCCCTTCACTGAATAATGGTTTTAACTCAAGTCAGCACGCATTCATTCACGTGCCAGGATCTGGGGACTCACAAAAAAGGTCCAAAGAGTCCCTGCCTCCCAGGAGTTCATGTGCATAAAATAAAACATAAATCTGTTATCATGAACGTTTTGAAAATGTGAATTTGTTCAAACTTGGTTGATATGTTAGGAACATTTGGGGCATAAAAGGTCAAGAGAACTCAGAAAACTACTTCCCAATAACTCACAAGCTACAGCCCTTCCAGTCTTGTTTCCACAAGCAAATGTCAGGCCTTCGTCAAGGTAAAGCATCATATTCTTTGCATATCTTCTGGTGCAGTAGGAGATGTAGTCAGAGAAACACTGGTCTATACTAACCCTGACCTAACCCCTTCCCTCATGGCCCGACTTGGAAGGCCCAAAGTGAACCTATCCAACCTGTTCCTGAAGCCGGGAGTACAGGGGAAGCAGCGGCTGGAGGCCCCCAACTTCACTCATTATTTATTGTAGCATTTGTGTAGGTTTTTCTTAAAACCCATTGAACATATATAAAACTGTTACATCCCTTTTCAAAATTAGATTCCTATCCTTTTTTTAAAACTGTATCACTGACAAAGTTTTTGAGTGCTGTGTCCCAACCCCATTTCCCCTCATAAGTTGGGTGGTTTTTATTGCCACAATTAATAGCTCGGGTCTTTTGGGAATGAATAAAGTTGAATAAAGCTCCCTTCCATAGGATTACAAAATGAAGTCAGTTTACATTGACATAGAGTTATCTAAATATTTAAGAAAACAGTTTCATAGACCCTGGATTCAGAGGGATAATTTTGAAATAGGCAATTTGGAATGAGGTTTTCAAATGGCCTGGGAGGTGGGCAGGGAGGTAGGGATAGCACTCCTGAGTTCCCATGCTGAGGAAGGGGATGCAGTTGCAGGGAGATATGTGTTTGCTTCCTGTACAGCTCCCTGATTTGCTCTTGACAGTTTAAGAATAAAGGAAGAGGGGTACCCGAATTATGAGCAATCTGCTCTAACAGGTATGGCTCATTGTTACCACTCATAATGGAACATGAGTTATGGAGCAGATACATGTCAAACCCCATCATTTATTGATGAAATTCTGCAGTTCCTCCTGGAGAACCATTTTGCTTTCTGAGAACGTCTCTCAACCCTCTGTAATGAAAGCAGAAGTGATGTCTTCACAGGCAGCTAACTTTTGACACAGATATTAATGGAATGGAGAAGAGGAAACACATATTATCTCTGCATGTAAATCATATAGAGAGGCTGCATCAAGGAGCATATATGGCTCAGATCCTGATGTTGGTGCTCATTAGTTGTGTGGCCCTGGGCAAGTCATTTAACCTCTATCTGGCTCAGGAAACTCCCTACTACTTATTTACTCAGTGATAAATGGGTAAGGATCTGAGCTGGTGGAAGGAGATCTATATTGAAAAAAATGACTTCTTCCATGTACATATACATGTATTTATATGATGTTCTTTGTTCTTGAAGAGGATCAATGACCTCGTGAGAGTGCCTCATTTAAATCCAATTCTTACATGTCACCTGTGTATGTATACACATGTATGCTCATGTGTGCAGGATGTCCTCAAAGTCTTAGTGCAGCTTTAAGCTTAGTAGCTTAAAACTTTACTAAGACTTTTGGGACACCCTCTATACATGGGTGTTATCTTTCTTCAGTCTCCCTCTGATGCCTGGTTGTGACCTTGGATTCTCATCAACTATCAATTGATCACTGTTAATCAGAAATACTGATTAAGTATATAGGCTATATGTTCTAGGCATTGTTCTAGGCAAAGGAGTGGCAAAGTAAGATAGGCCTTGTCCTTGAGGAGCTTATGATATCATCAAAAGAGGCAACATATACCTATATAAGTATACACAAAATTGGGATGTAGTGTGATCTTTTCGGGGGGTGGGGTGGGAATGGGAAAGGCACTAGCGGTTGTCAGGGTCAGGAAAAGATTTATGCAGAAGATTCATGAGCTGAGCCTTGAAGGAAACTAGGTATTTTTTTTAGTTAAAATATTTTTTTTTAAAGAAACTAGGGATTCTTAAGAGGTCAAGGTAAGGAATGATTGCATTCTAGGCATGGATATATCCTGTGCAAAGGCATGGTGATGGGAGATGTACTGCTTCATATGAGGAACAACAGGTCAATTTGGCTGAGTCATAAAGACAATGAAAGTTATAGTATGAATGAATGCATGAATGAAGCATTTATTAAGTGCTTTCTATGTGCAGAGCATTGTTTGATAATGAAATATGTAATAAGGCTGGCTATGCCAATGTAGCAAAATCCTTTCATGCTGAAAAGATTTTGGCAACAGACTTAGTGTCATTTAAAGATCAACCTAGCCAAGGTGAGAAAGGTTATCACCCAAAGTCTGACCTTTAGTGATGATCTTTTTTTTGGCCATAACAAGTCACATGCTATAAAAGTACAATGAGTTTTCATTATCATGTTGGTGTTACTCACACCTCAATGAGATCGTCAATCTTTTGGAATTTTTTAAGAGTATCTATCTATTGACCCATGGACAGACAAACCCCCATGTACATGTAATCACTGTGTAATACACCTATGGCATGACAAAGAGAACTTTTTCAGGAGATCATACTTCAAAAATCTAAGTTCCCATGCAGAAACTGGAGAGATTCACAGTAGAAGACAGCACCACTCCACTTACAAACCCATTAGTCACAATATACTGGAGCAAAAGCTTTGGAAAACATGAGTAGACAATGATAGCAAAAGTCTCCCCGTAAAAGATCATCCAAGCTTGCTTTTCTGTGTGACTGTTTTTAGGTGACTTTTTTTTCATGCACAAGTTTATGTAGTGTAAGCTGGTAGGTGGGTCATTTAAGGTCTTCTTTCCATGAAGGCTGTTGGATATCATTTGGTAGCATGCAAGAAGAGATTTTGGAGAGCACCATGACTTGGAGGATAAAGTGCTGGTTTGGAAAGAAGGGGAATGCTGGTTTCAAATCCTGCTTCTGACACTAGTGGAATGACCTTGGGCAACTCAGTTAACTAAACCTTAGTTTCCAAATATCTGTAGTACTTGCCTCATAGGACTATTGCTGAGATCAAATGAGATACATATAAAGGGACTTTGCACAGCTATTATTAAATAGCCTCCTTGTTACCTTTTGTAATCAGCATGATCACTTCCCACTTTTCCTTCATTCTCGACATGTAGAACCCTTTGACTTCTGACACAGTGCCCTGAGTACCTTGGTTATTAATAAAACGGAGTCTGGGAACTCCTGAATTTGCCAGATCTCACGGTCACTTTTTTTGTTTTTTTGAGCAACATAGCTTTTGTTGCTCATAGCTTTTGCCCGCAAAACGAGGAACTCCTAAGCTGTTTTCTCCTGATTCATTTGTGTTGTTGGCCACTCCCAGAAACAAATTAATCTTGTCCTTACACAAGGAGACACACATCCCTCTTCTCTTTCTTTGTGGCAGGAAGTATGATGTAGACTCATGAGGATGGTGGCCTTGGAGTCAGGAAAGACCTGGATTCAAGTCCCATCTCCGACACTTACTAGTCTTGTTACCATGGACAAATTACTCTGAGCCTCAGTTTCTTCCACTGTAAGTTGGAGATGATAATAGAATTGCTGTAAGAATCAGAGGAGAGAGTGTATGAGAAGTGCTATTTAAACTTATCTTAGTTATCATCACCATTATATATCTTCAATTGCTGGGGCACCTTCCCTCCTTGTTACTGAACAGGTTCTGTTGGGTAGGATGACCACTGCCAGACCCAAAACTTGCATTCTGCTAACATACCTAGATGGGGACTGGACAGTCCTTCCATGAAGTACCACATTATAGCTCACCAGGGATAGCCAAACCATAAATGATTCCCAGTGAAGAACTTAGTACACATAAGTCAACTACTTATCAATGACAGAGGCCCAGAGGAGATACCCCTGTTCCCCCTCCAAGTTGGAATAACATTCTGAAAATATTCCTGTGAAAGTATGCCCTTGGGTGTTTGTTTTCTTTATTCCATAAGAATATACTGAACTCTATCTTACTAATAACCTGACCAGAGAAAGCCATGAAAAACATTTTGTTTGAAAAATGGGATTAGAATTAATTTGTAGATAAATGTAAAGTCCTGTACTGGTTAAAAAATAAATGTCACAAGTACTAAATGAACAATACATGTTAAAAAAAGAATTGATTGCAGGAAAGATTTAAGTTTCCCAGTAAATTTCAAGTCTAAAATATTAGCAGTATAATATGACAGATCAAAAAGCTTATGGAATCTTAGGTTGCATTAACAGGAAGTTAGTTTCCAAGACAAGAGAGGTGAGAGACTCATCTATACTATCAGTGGATAAGATGTTTAGAGTATTGTGTCTTGTCTAGGGAAGCTTGGTGGCACAACGGATAGAGTGCTAGCTCTAGAGTCAAGAAGACTTCTCTTTCTGAGTTCAAATCTGGCCCCAGATACTTGCTCACTGCATGACCCTGGGCAAGTAACTTAACCCTATTTGCCTTAGTTTCCTCATTTGAAAAATGAACTTGAGAAGGAAATGGCAAACCATTTCAGTCTCTGCCAAGAAAATCCTACAATGAGGTCAAGAAGAGTTGGACATGACTGAACAAAAATCATGTTCTGTTCTGGACATTTTAGAAGGGACATTGACAGGAGCATGTCCAGAGGGTGATGAGAACACTTGAAAGTGTGGCATGTGAATTAACTGTAGGAAACAGAATATTGAGCTTGGAAAGGAGTATCAGTCTTGGAATATATAAAGGCTTGTCATGTGGAAGATTCCGTTTAATTCCAGAGAGCAGATCTTGGGCTGATGCATGAAAGTTGTAAAGAGGCTGATTTTGGTTCAATATAAAGAAAGATTATTGCTCAATCAATAGTGACAGAGGGTAATAGTTCAGCACTTACACTCAGACTTAAGAATTTTCTGGGGGCACTAAGAGGTTGTCAGTCATAAGTATCTATGAATTGTTAACTATGTGCCAGGCATTATACTAAGTAAACACTAGGTATACTAAAAGTGGTAAAAAAGAATCCCTGTCCTCAAGGAGCTCACATTCTAATGGTAGAGACAACAAATGAATAACTAGGTACATACAGGATATAGACAGAGTAGAGAGAAGGTAATCTCAATGCAGAAGGCACTAGTAGCTTGAGGGTTTGGGGGATATGTTTAGAAAAGACTTTCTATAGAAGTTAGGCTTGTTGGGTCATGCAGGAAACAAGGGAAGCAAAGAGGAGGAGGTAAAGAGGAAGAGCATTCCAGGGCATGGGAGTAAGCAATATAAAGACACTGAGATGGGAGATGGAGTATTTTGTTTGAGGACTAGACAGTGGGCTGGTGCAGCTGGATTCTAGAATTCCTGGAAGAGATTAAAGTATAATAGGACTAGAAATGTTGTATGTGGCCAGGTTGTGAAGGATTTTAAATACAAAACATATGATTTTATAATGGATCCTAGAGGTAATAGGGAGCCACCAGAGTTCATTGAGCAGGAGAGTGACATGATCAGATACTTTAGAAAAATATTACCTTGGCAACTAAATAGAGAATTGATTGAAGTGAGAAGAGACTCGAAGCAGGGAGACTAATTAGAAGGTTATTTTAACTGTCCAGGTAAGAGATAATAAGGGCTGTGTGATGAATGGATACATATATATATATATATATATATATATATATATATATATATATATATATATATATATATATATATATGAGAGATGTGTTGGTGATAGAAATCAGATTGAATATGAATGAGAGTGAAGAATCAGAGATAATACTGAAGTTTGAGGGACTGGGTGACTGGAAGGACAATGATCCTTTTGGCAGCAATAGGGGAGTTTGGTACAGGGGAGGATCTAGGCAGAAAGATAAAGAGTTCAATGCCTATGGGACATCTGATTTGAAATTTTCCAAATACATTTGGTGATATGGGATTATTGTTCAGGAGAGAGTCTAGGACTGGGTATATAGATCTGGGGATCATCAGCATAGAAATAATAATTGAACCCTTTGGGAGCTGATGAGCTCACCAAGTGAGACTATATAGAGTAAAACAAGAAGAGGGACCTTTGGAGAGACCTGTCTTCATATAGCCAGTGGGACTCGTTTCCCATCTACCAAACCATACTGCCTCCCATCACCATCATCCTCATCCTATAATTATTGATTTTTTTGCCAAAGTATATATATCAATGTGTTCTCTGTTTTCATAGTGCTGAAGAAATCTTTTTGAATTGAATAGAAGTGAGTTTCATTTCTCTGATCCTCAGTTTTCTCCTATGTAGATTGGGAAAGTTAATTGTACTGTCAACTTCATAGAGTTGTTTAGGGAATCAAATGAGATAATGTACATGCAAGGGCTACACAAATGTGAATTTGTATTACTTTTAAAATGATGGTGATGATATTTAGGCATTTTGGAAAGGGAGGGAAAGATTTGGATGTGAGCCAATATAAAAGGGAAGAGGCATGTTAATCCTCTATTTTAACCTTCCAAATTCTTGGTGAT
This sequence comes from Potorous gilbertii, assembly GCA_028658325.1. Taxonomy (NCBI): domain Eukaryota; kingdom Metazoa; phylum Chordata; class Mammalia; order Diprotodontia; family Potoroidae; genus Potorous; species Potorous gilbertii. The sequence goes on along the minus strand of JAQQSK010002273.1, from coordinate 75,509 downwards.
TATGGGATCTCAAGATCAAAGGAGACCACTAGAAAGGATTGGCTCTAGCAGGTATGGCCTCCAGGAGTGATGTTTTCCTATCTGTCAGCAATTTCAAAGTGCAATCTGTGTCATTAAGAGACTGAGAATTGAAGGCCTGAACTCCAAGTTAGGGTAGTGAGATTCCCACTATCCTAAACTATGAAAAAATTAAGTAGAGGAGGCTTTGGAGTCAGAGGACCTAGGTCCAAACCTCACCTCTGCTCATGGACAGGCCATTTCACTCTCAGGGATCACAGTTTTTTCATTTATAAAAATGAGTGAATTGCAATAAATGGTTGAGATCTATTTAGGTCTATTATTCTATGACCTGATGAGACAGATGGGGAAGCTTAACAGTCAGACCAGATTCAGTAAGGAAGACAATTAAATAACTTATCTGTCTGTCTGTCTGTACATCTGTCCATCCATCAATCCATCCATCCAATCTATCCAATCTATCTGTCTGTCTATCTATCTATCTGGAGTAAGGCTTTCTACAATGGCAAAGCCTGCATTTCCTGCCACCATTAGAGTAGCATCCCTGTATACCTGAACTCATGGCCTTTTGGTTTCATAGAGAGACAGGGAGAAGAACTCGTTATTACAAAATTGTATTTGATAAAAAAAAAATGAAGGGTGAACATTGAAAGAGATCCTAGCTATGCCTTGGTTTCCACAGTGGATCAGTTAAAAAGTCTGAGCAGGCCCATAGATCTGTGAGCCTGGCCTAGCACTCTGTCACCCCCACCTGCCTCAACAGTTCCTGTTCACACATTAAATTGAAGTCAGCCACCAGTGCTCTATTTAAAGTGTCCTCAAAAATGGTACTCAAGTGTGTAATACACCTAGCTATTCTCCTGTTGTGGGCAAGGTATTTATGGAAAGTTTTTTTCTTTTCATTTCAATGGGGGTGGTGGTGGCGGTTATACCTAGAAACCATTACATGTCACCTGTGTGGATGATTAAGAAAAAGGAGAAAAAAAACCCACCCACTTCTCTGTTATCTACCTCTGTCTCTCTATCAAGACTTAATCTTCCTGGTTATTTCCCATATCAAGCTATGTCTCCTCCATCAGCATCCAAAGATCACAAAATATAACCTGAGGCCAATAAAGTTGATGCAGGAATTGTCCAAAACCGAAAGAATAATTGCCATATTTGCCATTAGCATTCCAGCCCCGAGCTCTCGCTGGGTTTGTTCTCCACCTCAGTTTGACAGTTTAATGGTTTGTGGGAGAAAGAACATTTTAACATGCTTGTAGTTACCTCTTATGGGAGGAGGGACTGGAGTGAGGGGGGAGGAGGGGGAGGGCAGAGTCTGCAGAAGGGAGTGGGGGAGATGTAAAGGAGAGCAAGGTTTAAGGGAGGGAAAATAGGCAGTTTGGGAAGGTATGAAATGGGAGGTCAAAGCAGGTGCTTTGGGAAAATAGTGATTTTTCCTTTAAGGGTTGTTATTACCATGTTCTTGCTTCATCTTTCTGCCCAGTCACCTTTCTAGGTATTCTATGAAGTCCGTAAGTCCATACGTTGGCTCTCTCTTCTGCCCTAAAATCTCTTCCCCAGACACGACCACTTTTAGCTTCCTAATACCCCCAGTTTTCTGCTCGCTTAACCATCTCCTGCTTAAAAAACCCCAAACTCTGTTATAACATTTTGCTTTTGTGTCTTTGTCATTAGAATACTTCCTGTAATGCCTAGCCTGTTGTGTCTAGGCTATGATTCCTGTGTGACACCTGAGTCAACTCATAGGTAGTCTCCCAGATGACAATAATGTGAAATGTTGGTAGATACCCTGTGAAAGTGAGTGTGTGGCATATGTACTGCTGGGCAACAGCAAGTGTGGCCTGGAGATCTCAGCGGAGCATCCAGTCCAATCCAACAAGTGTTTATTAAATACCTACTGTGTGTACAGCACTGTGAATGCAATGACAGAAAAAGCTCATACCTTACATTCTTTTGTCTCTAAACAGATGATACAAATGATAAACAGAGGAGGGAAAGGTAGTCATAGAGTTAGAGCTTGACGGCTGTGTCCAGTCCAATTCCCTCATTTTTACAGATGAAGGAACTGAGACTTAGAGAGGTTAGATGACTTGACAGGACATTATCCACTATACCATAGCTTCTTCCAAAATCAAGAAGGGTCTTACTCAGGACCAGGAAAAGTCAAAGTCTCCCCTCAGCCTCCTTCGTGCTATGTCTGGTAACCTGAGGAAAAACTTTTGTAGACCTATAGAATGTGGAAGACTTGCAGATCCATTATTCTAGTGATAAGGAAACTTAGTCTCATGTATGTATGTATGTACATATGTATGTATGTACCTACTATTTATCTGTCTCTTTATATATGTATATACACATGCACAAAAATTTTTCTACAATTTGCTGATTCAACTTTTGAATTTGGGTAATTGGTCTAGATCACTGCATGCTTCCATCAGCAAAGATTCACTGGCTGGTTGAGCTATCTTAGCTGATCATTTCTGATCCTTGGGGAGTGAGAAGAGGACACAAACAAAATGTTCCAAGCATCTTCTAGTATTTCTTCCCAGTTAAACTTCGAGGTACCTTGAATGTCCAAAGATATTAATGCCAGATGAGAAAACTGAGTCCTCATCTGGGAGATCACACAACTTCAGAGGTAGATGGAGGTTCAGAGGCAATCTGGTCCAATCCAAACTTTAATAAGATTCCTTTTTATAATTCTTTACCTCTGCCCAAAAGAGTGGTCAGTCAGTCTTCTTGGAGAGTTAAAGGGAGGAGAAACACATTACCTCCCAGGGCTTTGAGGTTAATATGTCTTGAAAATTTGAGCAAATCAACTCTGCAGAAACTGCTCCACTTTCTCTCAGAGGCAAGAAAGAGCACAAACTCGTTCCCTTTCTTTTTCTACAAGTGTGAGGAAGGCTACAATCTCGTTGTTGAAGTTCTCTGGGCTCCCAGGAGGGAAGCCACTCTATAAATACCAAGTAATGGTGTTTTCCCCCTACCTAGAAAGCTGGCAGTAGAACACTACTAGAAGGATAAAAACTGCAGCTGCCTCCAGTGGTTCCAAACCCCAGACACACAGCTTTCTTTCCACATGTGTGGGTGGCAGATGTGGATCAGTTGGAGAGGGAGATGACTAACCCCTTGACATCTTTTCTAGGTGGAAATGAAATGCCACAGAGGCATTTCAGGGTCAGGGTAAGATCAATGTGTTCCATATCCTGAGTAGAAGCTGGTCTATCATGGAGGATTTTCCCCTCTTTTGGTCTGATAAATGGTCCAAGGGCAGGGATCCAGATTCCTAGCTGTGACAGTGGCTCCATGAAATTGACGGTGGGCACTCTCCAGGCTTAGAGAATGGCTTGATCCGGAGGAAAGTGGTCCCCTTTTATCTTTCATTTGCTCCTGAGTTTTCCTATCTTTCTTGATTTGTAGCTAGGTGGTATAGTCAACAGTGCCAGAAACCAGCAAGAACTGAGTTTGAAACTTGTTTTCGATACTTACTAACTGCATGACCCTGGCCAAGTCACTTAAGCTCATTGATCTCACTTACCTGATCTGTAAAATGGAGATAATAGTAGCACCCATCTTAATAGGTGCTCTTATTACTTCCTATTAATAAAAAGAGGGATTGTTACCTCTTGTTAATAATAGATACTATTATTATAGTTAATGATGTGGGTAATATAGTAGGTATTTGCTACATATTTACTAATTTACTATATATTTACTAACATAGTAAGTAATTACCTATTATGATAGGAAATATAATAGGTAATATTATAGATATTATATGTAATATAATAGATATGTAATAGATCATAACAGCATAATAGGCAATATAATAGGTATATAATAGGTGATAAATGATGCAGTTATAATAATAGTAATATTTCTAAAATAGTAATAATAGTATAATAGGTCATAATAGATATGTAATAGAGACAATATTAATATAATAGGTAGTAATAGCACAATAGGTTGCAATAGGTGTAATAGGTCCTAATAGGATACATAATAGATTATATAGGAAATATGGTAGGTAATAATAGGAAATGTAATAGATAATAAGTAACAGGAATGCTGTTCACTCCTATCCAGCTCTTCATTACACCATGGACCAGGGGGTTTTCTTGGCAAAGATGCTGGAGTGGTTTACCATTTCCTTCTCCAGTCGATTAAGGCAAACAGGGTTAAATGACTTGTCCAGAATCATCCAGTTTGTAAGTGTCTGAGGCTGGATTTGAACTCAGGTCTTCTGAAGCCCAATGCCTTGTCCACTGAACTATCTAGTTACCCTAAATAGTTATATAATAGATAATAATAGTACAATATTGTGAGGATCAAATGAGGTAATTTTTGTAAAGTGCTTTGTAAATCTTAAAGTGCTACATATGTACCAACTGTTGCTGTTGTTACACATCTCACTCTCATTCATTGTATTGGATCTGGACTCAGAGATTCCGGACAAAAGTATCACCTCTGCCACTTTGTGATACTGGAAAAGTCACAGTATCTCTGTAAAATCCGGGGACATATAAAACAGACTAGATGACATCTAAGTTCTCTTTCTGCTTTAAATGTATAATCCCGTGATGCTATTTTCAGCGAGCTCTATGACCTTGGTTTTTTCACGAATCTGTTACCATCCTGTTTCCTGGTCTCTCTCCTTCCCTTCTCTTTCTCCATTCCCTTTCCTAACCAGATAGTAGTAAGACTTGAGAGTGAAAATCTTTTGATTCCCTTAGTTCCAGTCTTGGCTAGGTGGATGGTTCCAGGTCATGAACACCTTGGGGTCAATAGTCATTAGCTCTGTAAACCAGCTGTCAGGAAACTAGTGTGGGATAGCAGAAAGAATCCTGAATTTGGAGTCAGGAAGTCAGCATTTGAATTCTTACTCAGCCACTAACTAGCTTCAACCATTTATTGACTGAGTGACCTAGGACACATCCCTTTACTTCTTTAGACCTCACTCAATCCTCTCATCTATAAAATAAGGGTATTGGATTGGATAAACTCTTCAAATTCTACTCTATGACCTTGTCCCAAATTCTGAGGCTTGGGTGAATCACTTGAAATGCTTAATTGATATCTTTTTAAAAAAAAAACTTTAATTTCCATATATCCATCTTCCTTCTTCTACGTTGTGACAAAGCTTTTTTTTGATTTAAAGGTGTGTGTGTGTGTGTGTGTGTATGTGTGTGTATGTGTGTGTGTGTGTGTGTGTGTGTGTGTGTGTGTGAGTGTGGAGCAGTTTCACAAAACCAAAGGATCAGTTGGACCTGACAGTGTGTGTAGTATTCCAGACCCCGCAAAGAAGAGAGAAACATTTTTTCAGCTGTTCTCCAGGGCTAGCCTTCTTTCTTGTTACAGTTGTGGAGCACTGTTTTATATTTTTTAAATGGTTAATCTTTCCATTGACATTGTTGAAGTCATTGTGTATATTATTTCCCCTGCTCTGTTTACTTTTTTCAGTTTATATAAAGCTTGCTATATTCTTCTGAATTCTTTATATTTATTTTTTGTCATAGTGTGGGGATATTCCATTATTTTCGTGTACCACAATTTGTTTAGCCATTATACAATTAATAGGCATCTACATTGTTTCCATTTCCAGGCTTTTATTGCTACAAAATATTGCTATGAGTACTGTGGTGTATATGGGAACTTACTCTTTGTCTTTGGCTACCTTAGGGATGTACGCTTTACAGTGGGAACTCTGGATCCAAGAAGATGGACATTTTAATGATTTTTTGGTTCATACATGTAAATTCTGAAATATTTCTTAAAGTTCTTTTAATCTTGTGTAGGCCTAAGGTAGCATTTAGCCATCCCTTTTCAATGGAGACGGTTAAGAGGTACCTCCAAAAGATGAGATCTGTCTTTTCATCAATGGACTGGTATTTTGTTTGAAATTCACTTCCAGGAGGTTATTTGGGGGGGGAGAAGTATTCATTTTTTAAGCCATCTTTTTTAACAGATCTGATGAAAACAATTCATCTCTTTAGGGTCCCGGATAGATAGATAGATAGATAGATAAATGGATGGATAGATGGATAGATGAAAAGAATAACTTCAAATCACTGAATCTTAGGCCATTTGTTAATTTGGTCTTACCTTCCTCTTTAATTTCTCACTGCAGTAGGATTTTCCTTACTCTTTTGTCCCAGTCAAGAAAGACTTTTTGCCCCTGGTCATTCCATAACACTTTATATTTCTTCAATACACTAATGGTGTATTATTTTGTATTACAGCTACCCGAGCATGGTTCTCACTTCTCTACAAGACTGTAAGTTCTAGGAGTGTAGGGTCATGTCTTAGGGAGGTTGAACTAGGTCAGGGATCAGAAACCTGTGGCCTGGAGGCTACATGTGACTCTCTAGGTCCTCAAGGGCAGCCCTTTGATTGAATCCAAACTTCATGGAACAAGATTTACAACAAGAAACAAGATTTATTCTGTGAATCTAGATGTTTTCTGAGATTTTTTCTAATTCTATGATGTTATGATTTATTTATGAGCTACTGTGTATCTCCCCTAGCTCCTAATATAGTGCTCTGCATATAATTCACAAATCTTAATCAGATTAAGGAAAAGTGTTTTTATTTCTTGCTTATATTTGAAAGGCTGGGGGAATCTGAGTATCCCAAATGGAGATGGAGACAATGAAAACTGAGGGGCTGCAACCCGAAAAAATCTGGGATCTGGGTCTCTTAGACTGTGGGAACATCCTTATTGAAAGTGGTCTAAGGCTCAGCCATGAGTAGTAGAAAAATGGGGTGTTTACTGAGCTAGGCAACTGTACTTTTGGAGGGCAGTGGGAAGAGCAGTGTCTCTTGGCTCAGAGAAGCTGGGCTCAAGTCTTACCTCTGATGCTTAATACCTTTGCCATCTTTGGCAAGTTATTTACCCTATGTGGGACTCAGTCTCCTCATCTGTAAAAATTAGGAAGTTGGATTCTACATAATCTCTGAGGTTCCTTCCAGTTCTAGACCCATAACTCTAGAACTTATAGGATCATTTTACAAATGAAGCAACTTATCCGAGGTTCTGTAGGTGGTCAACATTATGGCCAGGATTCAAATTCAGACTATCGGCCCCCAAATCCATCTCTCTTTTCACCATACCCCACTCTTTCTTTCAACCATAGTCCTATATATTCCTCGAGGTCTCCATGATTCTAAAACCTTCCAGTTTCTCTCAGCAACTACTTCCTGGTTGGTTACTCTGGGATGCTTCATTAAAGGACTGGCTTCCTAATTAATCTCCAGGTGTCTTGAAGCCTCACTAGAGCTGCCTATATCTGGCATGTTTACTGTGATTGGAAAGGGATCCTGGAGTCTCTACCCACGTATTTCAGAGAAAGTTCATCCCCAAACTCCTTCCCTCCCTTTTGGACTATTTAATTTGTGCAATTTCTAAATGCTGGTTTCATCATCCTGAACTTGAGTTGGAAAACTAGAAGCAGTAGCACAGCAGAGTGTGTGTGTGTGTGTGTGTGTGTGTGTGTGTGTGTGTAGGGAGCTGTGAATGGGACAAGGAACTTGATTTTTCTTTTCTTGTAAATTGTGGGCAATTCCTCAAAGATGAAAAAAGTGGAAAAGACAGGACATGGAGAAAGTGGAAGGGATAAAGACTAGAGGCTGGAGGAGAATTTCTAAGGGGAAGTAATGAGGATTTGGGACTCATGTTGAAAATACCTTGATTCTTATTTCAAGTGTGTGTTTGGAAGGGAGGGGAATCTTGGAGATGGGAAAAAGAAGAAAAAGGCAAACATGCAGAAAGTCCTGAAAATACACAGAAGAGATGGTGAGTAAAATATATTTGGAAATCTGTAACTACTGACCAAATGGCCAAGGAGCCACAGAAGCTCTGCACCTGTCGTTAACTCTAAAAAATCCCAGAGAACTCACACAGGTTAGCAAAACCACAGGTAACTCTAAAAATAAAATAAAATAGAACCAAAGAGTTAACAGTGGTTGTAAGTAAGAAACTTTCTTTATTCTATCAGAGGAGGGAAACTAGATAAATATGTGCCGACCCTCCTATAGTAGGAGACTGGCTCTAGTGCGGGCAAATCTCAATACCTATCCTAGTGACTGTGCAGTGAGCTGTAGTGCTGACAGGGAGAAGTGATAGCAACAGTGAGACCAGTGTGATTCATAGCAGGGCTTCATGACTAGAACCCGGGTACTGCAGATGCTTGTCCAAGCTCAGGGACCACCTGATACTCACATGAAACAATTCTGGGACTTAGCTGTGGCTGAGATCATCCAAAGGGTGAGTTCAAAGGATTGTTGTTATGCCAAGCTCAGGACACAGCTTGCTTGCTGGGCCTTAGCTCTGGAAAACCGAGTATCTCCTAATAGTAAAATGATTGGAGAAAAAAAGAGAGGAATAGTCTTGGCATGGCGAGCCTGATACTAACAAGGGGAGACAAGCAAATAGAGAACTGGCTTCAGAGTCATGGAGACCTGGGTTCAAGTCATGCCTTTGACACATCCTGACAGTGTGATCTGAGACAAATCATTTCTCAGTGTCCCAGGAGGCTCTCTTAGACTGAAAGTGACATGTGAATCCCATAGTATATCATTGGAAGGAGTCACTGTATTTGGGGTTCGTTATACTGATGAAATTATAGGTCCTGGACTTAAAAAAACAATGAAGCAAGCATGAATCTTGGAATCTGGAGGAATGGGTCTTCTAGCTTTTTCACTATTTCCCAATGCATCTTCCACTTCAATAAAATGGGACAGCTAGATGTGAATCTTCCCTGAAAACATGAATGGGGAAAGTTTACAGAACAAATGTGTCTCCTTGGAGGTAAACACCATCATGGTAGCCTAATTAAGGCAATCCTCAAAAGAAAACAAAAACCCTCAAGCACTACCCTCTTCTCCCTTATGACTTAAGCTGAAGAGGACTTATCACAATGGTGAGATGCCAGGAGGACAGCAGAGGGGAAGCCATTATTCAACTTAAAGATCTTCATCATGGAAGAACAATAAATCAATGTCACACCATTCAAGGTGCAAGTGTTACAAAGATAAAAGGATATGGTCCTTGCACTCAGAAGGTGGAGGGATGGGAAAGGGACCATTGTAAAGATGAAACAGAGTATTCTGGGGTTCCTGAACTACCTATTTTTGTCCTTCCTCAATCCTTCTCCTCTTCTTATCTCCATTCACACCAAACCTACTCCTCTAATTTTTCTGGAATACCTTTTTTCAGTGTAGTACTCCAGAAAATTCAGAGGAGTTGGTGCTGGTGTGAAACAATGAATGAGACCGGGGGGGCCCATTCCACCAAGCAGGGAGACCAGATGGTATGTGCAACCAACTTTCGACAATGCATCTCTTGATTAGGGATCAAGGTGTCAGTTTCTGATGAATAGATGACCATTTGTCAGGGTCAAGTAACTTGGATGACTTAGATGTAGGCATAAAAGGAATGCTTATCATATTTTTGGATGACATGAAGCTGAGAGAGATAGTTGATACACTGGATGACAGAATTGGGATACAAAAAGAAACAGACAGCCTGGAATAATGAGCTCACTCTTAACAAGATGAAATTTAATAGGGTGAAATTCAAAGTCCTTTGATATGGAAAAAAATGGTCAATTGTCCAAAGAAAAGATGATGGTGATGTGGCAAGGAGACAATTCATGAGAAAAAGATTTAAACATTTTAGTGGATTATTACTTCAATGTGTGCCATCAGAATGATATGGCAGCCCCCAAAAGAAATTTGATCTTAGGGTGTATTAATAGTAATAGATGTTTCAGAATGAGGGAGCTGATGTTACTACTGTCTTTACTGGCCAGACTACAATGGGAGTATTGTTTCTCCATTTTTAGAAAGGCTAATGACAAGAGCAACATGTCCACAGAAGAATAGCCAGGATGGTGAAGATCCTGGAAACTATAACAAGTAAGACCATGATGTCACTGAGGATTCTTAGCCTGGAAAAGAGAAGATTTAAAAGATGACATGATCACTATCTTCAAATATTTGTATTTTGAATGGGGGGAGTTAGACTTGTTGGGTCTGGCACCAGAGGACAGAAGTAGGACCACTTGACAGAAGATATGTGAGAGGACATCTAATAGTTGGAGTGGAATTGGTTACCTTAGGAAGCAGTGAATTTCCCAATAGTGGAAGCCTTATTAGAGGGAATTCATGTTTCATCTTGTGAGGATGGATTAGATGGCCTCTGAACTTGTAGAACTCTAGGCGTTTTTCTTGGTGGTGGATCTTGAGATTTGAGGAAGACCTTCCTAGGAGGAGTAGTTCTTCAGCCTGAACCTTCTCTTTACCATCATCACGCCACAGTCCTTGCCTCCCTCCTTGTATTCCCAGCACATCACCTTGTCCTGAACACTTTCTTTCTTTGATTACCTTTTGTTCAGCCTGCAGTGATGAACTAGCATTTATAAGGTTCTTAAAGGTTTGCAAAGCATCTTACAAATATTAACTCGCTTGATTCTTACAGCCCTTATAACCCTGGGGGATTATTGTATTGTTCAGTTGTTTCAGTCATGTTGGACTCTTCATGATCCCATTTGGGGTTTTCTTGATGCTGGAGTGGTTTGCCATTTCCTTCTCTGACTGATTGAGGAAACCGAGGCAAACAGGGTTAAGTGACTTGCCCAGGGTCACACAGCTAGTAAGTGTCTGAGACTAGATTGTAACTCAGGAAGATGAGTCTTCTTGGCTCTAATCCTGGTGTACTAGCCCCTGCATCACCTAATTGCCTCTTCTGTCACTGTCTTGTAGTTTGTTATTACTTCCCCACATTGTTGCTTCTCAACTGTTCTTTCCCTAGCCTATCCCATCCACTCCCATGGCTTCAATAGTAATTTATACTATTTACTACTATTGTAGTTTACTACCATCATCTTAGGCAGGCATTGAGGTACAGTGGGAAAAGTGCTAGATCAGGAGTTAAAGGACTTGAGTCTAAACTCTGGTTCTGCCACTTATTGCCTTTGTGACTTTGGACAAATCCCTTAAGCTTTATGAATCCTTTTCCTCATCTGTAAAATAAAGTCCACTTTCAGAGAGGTCAAACATGTGATGGGCCACATGCAGTCTGCAACACTACAGATCAAAATGTAATTAGAAAATACTTAGCAAAATAAACAAAAATATAATAAAACATAGATGATGTTAATTTGTGGTTTTCTAAATCAATATGCAGCCCTCAGAGATCTTTACGTATGGGCTAGTGACTCTGTTTCTATTTGAGTTTGACACAATGAGCGATGACCTCTAGAGCCCCTTACAGCTCTGAAGTTGTGATCTGCTTTCTCCCTTCCTATTTCTAAGATTGCTAAAGGAACACGCGGAGCCATCACAACTGCACTAATGAGGTTGACCACAAATTCAGGCTCTCTAACCTCAAATGGGCTTTCACTGCTTAATGTTAATCATAGGATCATAGATGTAGAGCTGGAAGAAACCTCAGAGGAAATCTAGTCTAACCCCTCATTTGACATATTAGAATATCAAGTGAATCCCAGGAAGTCTCACAGGTGGTAATGGGTAGAGGTGGGATTCACACTCAGATCCTTTGACTCCAATGTGTATCGAACTATCCCCTTTTTGTTGCTGTACTCTCTTTTTGATTCCCCCTCACATTTTCCCCAGCAGCCGTCTTTCAGCTCTTAACTCCATCTCTACTCCCTGTGTCTTAGCAGAAGAGCTCTCGTTGCTGTGGTTCAGTCATGTCCACCTCTGTGTCCCCATTTGGAGTTTTCTTCACAGAGATATTGGAGTGGTTTGGCTATTTTCTTCTCCAACTTGTTTTCCAGATGAAGAAACTGAGGCAACCAGAGTCAAGTGACTTGCCCAAGGTCACACAGCTAGGCAGTATCTAAGGCCAGATTTGAACTCAGGAAGATGAGTCTTCCTACTCCAGGCCTGGTACTCTATCCAAAGAAGACCTCTGCTTCCATCTTAATGAGAAGACAGACCCCTTCCCTCCCTTCCCTAGAGCCAATGCTCTTTTCTGGATCACTTCCCTTTCTGATCCTTTCTGCAATGTCTCTTTCTTCCTCCAAAGGGGAATGAGGAGAACTGGGGAAATTTCTTTTCAACATTCTGCCAAAGACTTCATTTTGTCTTTTGGGATCATAAATTTAGAACTTAAAAGGACCTTAGACATCATCCAGCCCAAGCTTCTCTTTTTACAGATGAGGAAAGTGAAGCTCAGAGAATTTAAGGAACCATTGCCATGGTAACAAGATAGTAAGTGTTAGAGGCATAATAATTTGGACCCAGGTTCTCTGACTGTAGATCCAGTTCTCTCTCTCTCTCTCTCTCTCTCTCTCTCTCTCTCTCTCTCTGTCTTTGTCTCTCTATGTCTCTGTCTCTCTGTCTTTCTCTGTCTCTTTGTCTCTCTCTGTCTCTGTCTCTGTCTCTCTCTCTCTCTCTCTTCCCTACATTGTTGCTTCTCAACTATTCTTTCCCTAACCTATCCCATCCACTCCCATGGTTTCAATTATCACCTCTGTGCAGATGAGTTCCGAATCTGTAGCTGCAATGCCTGTGGGACATTTGACACACACTCAACATGTCCCAAAGTGAACTCATCATTTCCCTTGACAACCTTCTCTTTTTATTGATGGAGCCTTCATCCTCCCAGTCACTGGGCTGGAAACCTTGACTTCATCTTTGATTCTTGTCTCCCTCACCATCCTGATATCCAATCAAATGCCAAGTCCTGTTGATTTTGCCTCCAATATATCTCACTTCAATGCCCTCATTTCCACCTCTGCTGCCACCACCTTGGCTTAGGCCATCATTATCTCACACCTAAAATTATTCTAACAGCCTTTCAACTAATCTCCTTGACTCTAGACTCTTCTTGCTCTGAAACATCCTTCATCCCATTTCCAAAGTAACCTTCCTAATTTGCAGGTTTGATAGCTTTATTTCTCTGCTTTAAAAAATGAAGCCCCACACATCAGCTATTTCCATATTACTTGCCAAATGAAGTTCAGCCTTCTTAGCATAGCCTGCCATTCAAGGCTGCTCACAATCAGGTTTCAGCCTACCATAGTAGTCTGATCTTATACTCTTCCCATACTGTCCTTGGCCTTCCAGCCAGATCTCCTCATCTCTTTCTGGCTTCTTCCAACACCATACATGTGTGTAGACTTCCTTCATGTTTGATACTGACTACCCACAATGTCTTTGCCTAATGAAATCCTTCCTTTACCCCCTTAGGGACAGCTTTCATCCAAGTTAGAAGTGAAATTCTCTACATGTAACTCTTATATGACCCTATTTGACCTCTCCTATGTATTTATACTACTATGATTTGGATCATAGCTATGTACATAGGCTGAAGTCAGGAAGATCTGAGTTACCATCTGGCCTCAGACACTTACAGCTGGGTGACCTTGGGCAAGCCATTTGCCCTCCATATGCCTCAATCTCCTCATCTGTAAAATGGGCATAATTACAGCACCTACCTCACAGTGCCATTGTAAGGATCTAATAGTGATAATGAGCACCTGGCACACAGTAAGTACTCTATCAATGTTAGCTCTCATTGACTATTATTATTATATATTATTTAAAAAATTCATGGGCTCCAGGAAAAGAACCCAGGCCCTACGGGATTATATCATAGCCCTTCCAAATGTCAGCAACACTGGCCTTGGAAAGTCAGTCAGTTAATAAGCATTTATTAAATGCTTACTGTGTGCCAGGCCCTATGCTACGTGATGGGGATGTAAAGGGAAAAGGCAAAAAAAAAGTTAGTCCCTGCCTTGAGGAGTTTACAGTTCAATGGAGGAGACAATATGGGAAGAAATATGTACCAACTATCCCATCTCCCATGTTAACTCTTTGTGCCACCCTGGGCAAACTTCTCTGAACCTCAGTTTCCTCATTTGTATAATAGGGAAAGTTCTATTTACACAACCCACTTACCTTATAGGATCGTTTTGAGAAAAGCTCTCTGTAAATCCAAAAGCACTAGATAAGTTGTTAATTACTAGGTAATTTCTAAGACCCCCTATTTTTAAAGTTATCCTACATATGAAATTAAACTTTCCAAGGGACTATCGATTTGTCTGAAGTCATAAAGTCTGCTGCTGTAAGGAAGCAGTGAACCTGTTTAGCCAAGCTAAAACTCAAATTATTTTCTCAATATTTCAATGGATCATGAGTATGGAGATTCTACCTCATCTCTACCCCCTGCCTTTTCATTCATGGGTCATTCATTCATGTACCTAAGAGTACAAAAAAGTCTAAAACCCAATAAAATTTTTTAAGATAAAAAAAGGTATCCTATACTGATGGCAATTTCAGCCTAGGAAGGAGCAGAGGGGGAGAGAACCAGCATTGGGACAAATTCTTAGTCCTGATATTTTCGGGTAGGGAAGGACTGTTTTGCTGGTTAAATAATACCTGGTGGTTACACTTCTGCCCAGAAATCACCAGAGGAAAGGCATTTACTTCCTCGTTCACTTTGGGTGACCCACTCCTTCTCGGCAACAAGTGCCCCATTCTGTGGTTCTTAATAGCTTTGTGTTTAGAACAGTTTTTTTTTCTAAGTAAGGCCAGGCCCAGGCAAACTTTCCCACTCTCTGTGGTGCCCTCCTTTCTTTTTCTTTTTCCTACTTTTCCCTTTCCTTTTCTTTCTTTTGGTTTTCAGTACCTTGGTACTCTCTCCCTACTGTCCTGTAACTGAGTAATAATTTCTGATATTTTTATTCAGCACATCACACAGTGCCTAGAACAAAACAGTCGATAAAAGTTTGATTAAAGTTTGCAAAGAGTTTTATGTATGTTATCTCATTTGAAACTCACAACAATCCTGAATTATGTCACCCTCTTTTTACAGATGAGGAAACTGAGGCTCAGAGAAGTTAAACTTGCCCTATATCCAGGACAAGTCAAGAAGTATTTATTTAGTATCTATTTTTATGAAGCATCTAAAAGTATCTATGACAAATCAATCAATAAACATTTATTAAGTATATACTGTATGCCAGGCATCATGCTAAACTATGAAGGTACAAAAAGAGGCAAAGGATAATCTCTGACCTCAAGGAGATTAAGTGTGTTGGGGTGGGGAGAGAGAGAGAGAGAGAGAGAGAGAGAGAGAGAGAGAGAGAGAGAAAGAGAGAGAGAGAAATAACTTCAGTTTGAAAAGTAGTTCAAATAACAGAGATCCAGATATCTGATAACCTGTCCTCTGGGAGGATTCTGAACTCTGGAACTGGAAGAAATGTAGTTATTTTCTAGTTCCCTTTATTTTACATCTCCCCTTGGGGAGACTGAGGCCAAGAGAAGGGATGGGACTTGCCCAAAGTCATCCAGTGAATTATTTACAAGATGGCATTTGCACCCAGATCCTCCCTCTTGTGCTCCATTGTTCTTTATGTTATGTGTAAAGGAGACTATTTCTTTTGCCCAATCTGGCTGCCCCAGAAAGTAAACCAAAATAAATCACCGTGGGACACCTCTCCTACTCTGTTTCCAGCAAAGCAGCCAAAACTGTATGAGATAAGGACTTCAGTTTTACTGAGACCCTAGAGTCCACACTTTCCCTGTAAAAGATGAAGGAAATGAGACTTCATCTGTCCAGGAAGAGGAGTGAGGTGTCTTGGGCACAAACAGGATGCCCAGGCTGGGCCCTGGAGGTGGGGAGAGAAAGAAGGATCAGAGGGACGAAAGACTCATCAGAAGGGGACCCAAAAACCCTGGAGAATTCTAGGGTTGGGTAGATATATTTGTGTGCTCCTGGAAAGAAGAAGTTGATGAGTCCAGTGAGCTCAAACTCCCTAAGGTAGGAAGAGCAGCTGCAGGGCCTTAGTCAGAGAACAGAAAGAGGAAAGCGGAAGCCCAGGAGCATCAAATGAGAAAAAAATAGTATTGTCTGAAAGCCAGGGCTTTTTTCTTTAAGCAAACCCCTGGGAGTGATGATAGAGAGGAGGACCTTTGAATGGCTGCGAGCTCATCGTCTCTGAGTGTTCAAGCTGGAAGGGACCTTAGAGGTTCCCTGCTCCAAACTTACACCGTTCAGAGGGAGGGTAATGGAGGCGGGGGAGCTAGCCCCTGCCTGATTCAAAGGATTCCTTTGAGTAATGTAACTGTAGGGTAGTAGCCTGAGTACTAGAGTCTTCTGCAGTCAGAGGGCCTGGTCTCTACTGCTTATTACCTGTGTACACTGGGGAAAGTCACTCACACACTAATTCAGAAGCAGTGGCACCGGGTTCAAATCCTGTCTTTAATGCTTCCTACTTGTGTGACTTTGGATGAGTTTTTTAATTTCTCTGGTTCATGATATAAATTTAGTTGGACTAAATGGTCTCTCTGTTCTCTTATAGCTATATCTATGATCCTTCATTTCTGAGTTCAAATCTGACCTCAGGAACTTACTAGCTGTGTGACCCTGGGCAAGTCACTTAACACTGTTTGCCTCAGTTTCCTCATCTGTAAAATGAACTGGAGGAGGAAATGGCCAACCACTATAATATTTCTGCCAAGAAAACCCCACAATAGCCCTCAACTTACCTCTGCTTCATGGTATCTTTATACAGTCTTCAGATCCCTTCTTTGCCTTTTAAGGGCTTTGATAGACAACAAGAATTTTCTTAGTGACTGGAAAATGGATGACATTCCTTAAACCACTTCTTTGGGGAGGAGTCAGGAATGGTCTTTTGCTGTTGTTCAGTTGTGTCCAACTCTTCATGACTCCATTTGGGGTTTTCTTGGTAAAGATACTGGAGCAGTTTGCCGTTTCTTTCTTCGACTGATTTTACAGATGAGGAAACTAAGGCAAGCAAGGTTAAGTGACTTGCCCAGGGTCACATTAAATAAGAATCTGAAGCCAGATTTGTACTCAGGAAGATGAATCGTCAGGCCTGGCACTCTATCCATTGTGCCACTTAGTTGCCCCATAGGAAAGGTACTAGAAGAATTCAACTCTTCCCCACTGTTCCACACTGTACCCCCAATTATCATAGAGGAGGGAGAAAAAGAATTAAGTATCAGCCTGGTAATGCTACCTTCCACTATGGCTCCATTGCTATAAGTGGGTGTGCAGAAGCCAGCTCCTACTGGCTTTCCAGAGCCAATTGTCAAATTTTCAGTATCTGCATTTACAGCTCACAAATTGGAAAATTCTACCAATCAGGACTTGATTCTTTACTTTGTCCATTGTGTGCTCTTAAGAAAGTGATGATTACTGAGCAGATTAAACTTAAAGTGTGTGTCAGTAGATTCTCCTCCCACCCAAAGCTGGTTGTTAAACGTTTGCTAGATCATTCCTCCATGGGCACCAGCACTCTCAGAGGCTCCTTATCTTGATTCCACATGTACAAGCAGTTCAAGTTTTTCTTTTAAAGGTAAGAAATTTTATTTGGGGCAGGACACTTAATGTGGTGGTCTCTGCACTGGTAGGGGTAAGCTACCAGGACATACAGCCCAGTCGTCTGAAAAAAGCAAGGCGTGTTCCACCCAGGTGAGCCACAAAGCATTTATTCATAATATTCCTTTGCATTAGTGTTAGCCCGATATGAGAAAAAAAAATCAGTAGATACATTTTAGTCTTCTTTCTGACGTAAGCAAGCTGTGTGACCTTGGGAAGGTCATGTTACTTATTTGGGCCTCATTCTTTTGTTTCCTCATCTGTAAGATTAAAAGTGTTAACATTCTATGATTCATATAGCATATATACTGCTCCAAGGGTTTTAATTTGTAATTTCACGTAATAAAGGAGTTTCTCCCTCAAATGTATCCTCACAGGAACCCAATGATATAGACAGGCTAGTTATTGTTGCTCCAATATTAAAGGTAGATGCAGAATGGACAGAGTTTGTGCTTGGAGTCAGGAGGATATGAATTCAAATCCTGTCTCTGACAGACCTTCATTTTTATACCTTTGTATTGGCTGTCCCCTTTATCTGGAACGCCCTCTTCCTCACCTGCTTGGTTTACATCAGGACTCAGCTCAAAACACCGCCTTCTTTCTGTGTACTGTCTTTCAGGGGTCTCTGGATCCCCCTCCAAGGTTACATTGTATCTGTTCTCTACATGTTTTGTACATTGAAGGTGTCCCAAATATCCTGGTGCACTTGTCAGGCTTCACTTTAGCTTAAGATGTTCTGGGTGCCATATACATGAGCAAGTTGTCCCCCCATTAGAATGTAAAGTCCTTGAGGGCACACGCTGTATTGTTTTTTGTCTTTTAATGCTTCCTGGCACATGACAAGCGTTGAATGTTTCTTGCTTTGATTATAAACTAAGTCACCTGTCTTAGCTATAAGCAACTCCCTAGAACTTCCCAATTAAGTTGTAACCAGGTTGTGGAAGTCCCCTAAGCTGAAATCACAAGCCCTCCATATTCTTAGAGTTTAAAAATTAGGACAGTGGGTGAAGATGAAAACAGAGAGGTGGGGGGCTTGCCCAGTGTTACACAGCTATAGAACTAAGGCTAGAATTCAGGTTTTCTGACTGTGGTGGATTGTACTTTCCGCTGCTTGTCCCCTAGGACTATTTGGAAACTTCTGGTTGGGATACTCAAGCAAGGGAATGTGTCAGAGTCACAGGGCAGGTGGCCTGGGTGACTTAATCAGCTACAAATACAAGAGGGAGTCCAGGTCATTGGTTACTTGTCATTGATTTCCACAGGCCAGTCATTTTTGCCTCTGATTCATTGCTGACTGCTCCTGGTTTGCCTGGTCATTAGAAGTTGTTTCATTTTTGTTTTAATTCTCTTTTGTTTTGTATTTATTTGTTTGGTCCTTTGTGGCATGAGTGTATCACTCTGCTCGCCAGGATTGATTGCCAGCCCTTTCCTCCCTTCAAGTACTTGAACCCCTTCTTCTCCCTATCCTAGTCACTCTTGTCAACCTCATTATTCCTATTGGTAAAATAGGGATAAGTAATGTTTCAACTCTCTCTTTCATTGGGCTGCTGTTGGCATTAACTGAGATAATAGATGGGAAAACCCTTTGGAAGTCCATGCAACATTAAAGTGTAATAGACTCAGAGAAATGACCTTAAGTCACCTTGCTCGACCCCCTCATTTTACATGAGGAAAGCCGGGTCTAGAGAGATGGGGGAACTTTCCAAAGTCACCCCAATGAAAAGTGACAGAACCAGGATGGGAATCCAGGCTTCTCATGGCTCACTTCTGGGTGTCAAGGGCTCTCCTTCTTCCATATAGTCCCTTTATGCACTTGAGTCAGTTGCCAGGAAAACATTTCTGGTTCATCTTCCCAGGTTTAAATAGTCTTCAAATATTTGAAGACTGCTTTTCTTCTCCAGGCTAAACATCCCCAGCTCCTTGAACTGTTCTCCTGGCAGGATTTCGAGTGGCCTCATCGTCTTAGTTGTCTCCCTTTGGACACCATCCAGCTTGTCAACGTCCCTTCTAAAATGTGGCACCCAGAACAGTGTGTTTCCTAAGCATATACAATTTTCTTCTCAATGAAACAGATGTTCTTTAATAATTCTTCTCCCTGGGGCACACATTTTAAACTCCCAAGCCCTCAAGCAAAAATTATAAAGAGACTTTTTCTGCCAAGTACCCCTAGGCTCTAGTCACTCACCATAGGAAGTATCACCCTTTCTTGAATCTCCAAGCACTCAGGGGGATTATTTTCTGCCTTCCTTCCTTATTTCTCCCACTCTCTGTTTCCTATTGCTCTCACGAGCACTCAAAATAAAGAACATCCTAATAGAATGATCCAAAATATAGTAGGATGTGTATTTTCCACTGGAGATCTTTAGGGAGAAGATGGATGACTGGTCCCAAGGATGCTGTAGAGCGACCCCCTGCTCTGATAGGATAGGATTAGTTACTCCCTAAGGCCCTTCCAACTCTGAAATTATCTAATTCTCTGCCTCCCAGTGCCTGACACACAGTAGGCACTTAATAAATGTTTGTTGATTTACTCAAATACCATATTCTATATCAGAGTTCTTAATCTTTGCTATGTCATGGATCCTTTGGCAGTCTGGTGAAATCTAGACAAAACAATGTTTTTAAATGAATAAAATAAAATACATACAATTACAAAGGAAGTTATATTGAAATAGTTATCAAAAGATTTAAAAATTTAAAGTTCACAGACCCCAGATTAATAACCTCTGTTCTGAATGAAGCTTTTCTTGATTCTCTACAACTGCTTGGTCCCCTCCCTTCCAAATTACCTTTTGTTTAATGTCTTATATTTATTTTGTACGTTTATATATGGTACCTATTGTCTCCCCCACTAGAATGTAAAGTTCCTTGAGAGCAGGGATTGTTTCTCTTTTTAATATCTGTATTTCTGGCACCCAGTACAATGTCTGACATTTAGTAGGCAGTTAATAAATGCTTATTGATTGATTTACTCCTCTGAGAGAACCTATGGCAATGATTTCAAGGTTAAAAAATATCCCTGTGGCCTACATATTGACTTAGAATATCACAAATTAACACTATGTTGTATTTTTTTTTGTTGAAAATTTTCTAATTACATTTTAATCTAGTTCCCTCAGCACTCAGGAATTAAAGCCTGGAGGCCACGAATCTGACCCTTCTGATCTAAGATCATTCATTCACTTAATAAACATGTATTAAGTACCTACTAAGTCCCAGGCAGGGTAGGTAGATGGAGTATGGGGCCTGGAATTAGAAAAATTCATCTTAAGTTCAAGTCTGGCCTCACACTTACAAGCTGTGTGACTCTGGGCAAGTCAGTTAACCCTGGTTGCTTCATCTGTAAAATGAACTGGAGAAAGAAATGGTAAACCACTCCATTGTCTTTGACAAGAAAATCCCCAAACGGGGCCATGAACAGTCAGATACAACTGAAACAACAGAACAACAACGAAGTTCCAGGTACTGTGCTAAGGGGATACAAAGGCAAAAAAAAAATAGTCCCTGCCCTTAATAAGCTTGTTTTCTCCTGGGGCAGAAACATCTTCACATAGATATGTAAATATGAAATACATACCAAGTAATAAAGGGGGAAGGGCAACAATGAGAAGAGGGGGTCAGGAAGGGGCTGCTGAAAGGTGGCAATTGTGTTCAACCTTGAGGGAAACTTGAGATTCTAAGAGTAAGGAGGGAGTAGGTTCAAGGTATGATGACAGGTTGTTGTTTGTCCTTTGTTCTCCAAGAGGACCATGACATCAGGAAGGTGGTACCATGACTTGCAAGTGAAGTGGATTTAAGTGAGGGAGGACTGTGCAAAATCACCAGCCTCACTTTCTCCTCTGGAGCCAGTGACCAGATATAGATCAGGATGACTGGAGATGGTCCCCATGACCAAAGGATAGTCTATGCAAAGAAACATGAATAGGAGGTGGAATCTTTTATAGGGGGAACAATAAGAAGGCATGATGGCAGGAACGTACAGAATGGGAAGGGGAATATTACACAATACTTGTGGAAAGGTAGACTGGTAAGATTGCAGAAGGCTTAAAATGGCAAACAAAGGAGTGGGGATCTTACCTTCACTGAAGAATCTGGAGTAGCTAAATGATGCAGGTAATCTTGTGCTAGAGCACTATTAATTTGACAGCTGGGTGGAGTCATGATCTTTAGCTCATGGTCAACCTGATGCAGTCATGATTGAGGCAAAATTCGCCCTCCTTGAGATCTTCTTACTTGTCCCAAGAGAGGAAGTTTCAGAGAAAGGACAGGCTGTTAGACTTGGGGTCAGGGGTCCTGGATGTGAATCCCAGCTCAGATACTGAACTAGCTGTATGACTGTGGCAAACTGAAGAACCTCTCAGAGCATCACGTTCTTCATCTAAAAAGTGAGAATAAGCAATTTCTTCATGGAAACTTCCTTGTTCTGTAATGGATTGGGCATCAGGAGACCCTATTCTGCCGTTTATTGACTGTATTCTTGGGTAAATCACTGCTCATCTCTGGACTACAGTTTTCTGATTTGTAAATTGGGGATAGTGATACCCCTCCTGCCTACTTCGTGTCATCCTTGGTGAGGATAAGCCAGAAGATGGATAGAAATTCACCTTGAAATTTATAGATGCTGCTGGACAAATGTACAATGTTGCTCCTGCTAATTGCAACGACCACCACCAATTCTTTACCTCATCAAGTCAGGCTTTCCATGCTTTTCACATGGTGATAATTAGTCTGATTAGTTTAGCAGATGGACTAAAATGCTGATGAGAGGACTTTGTTCTCCTCTCAGATAATAAACCTCTATTTTCAGTGGCCTTTGGGATGCAATACTCTTATTGTACAGAATTTCATAATGAAGAGAATGTTGGCCTTTGAGTTAGGACATGGCTGGGTTTGAATTTAGTTCCGATCCTGATTGGCGTTGTGATCATCATAAGTTATTTAATATTCTGAGGCTCAGTTTTATTATCTGTAAAATGGGGATATTACTAATGTAACCTACCTCACAGGGGTGTTCCAGGGAAAAGATTATATCATAAAGTATCATGGGAATGTGAAGAATTATTTTTATATACTCCCAAGAAATAATTCTAGTGTTATGAATTTCAGACCAGGTAGGATTGAAGGGGTTGGCAGAGTAGTCAATTGGGACCATGTGGATGAGTCCTTATGCCCCCCTATGGAGGCAACTGGCTCGTCTAATCCCTGGGTCATGGGCAGAGAGAAGGCACAAAGGAGGAATTGCCTTGAATCCACAGGTTTATACAAAATCCTCTTGCTTTTTACCCCAGGATACATAACTTCATGGCATGACCTTGGGCAGTTATTTACCTTCTTCCATCTCCATTTACACAATTCTTGAGCAGGCAGAAGTGAAGTCCTGCCCCCTGAGAGTCAAGGTGCTGTGTGGATCAGCAGGTCTCTAGCATTAATCTAGACTCTGAACTAACCTCACTCTAGGAGGCAAATCAAGTTACCTTCTCTCCTTGTTCTTGCTCTCCTCCTCTGGAAAATGAGAATCCCACATATTCATCTCTCTAGGAGGCTGTGGGAATGAACCAGTGATCTGGAGAGGACTAGGAAAGAGAACAATGTTTAACACTTTGGGTGAATGATTTTTATCCAGCTGGACGATGGGCTACAGGAGCTACCAGGCTTAACAGAAGGGAAAACTGGAATTTGAGACTGGAGACCAGCTCCTTTTTCACTATAGTTTTATTCTCTCAACTTGTTGACCTCGGTTTGCACATCTTTGAAGGGAAAGGGGATATTAATTCATGTATGGTTTTTTTTAAAGGATATTGTGAAGGTAAATAAAGAAAATGTGAGGACACGAGGTAGGAAGAGGGAGGTAGAAGTATCAGATAAATTTGAGTATGACCTTTGATTGCTCCCCAGCTTGTCAAGTGTATGTGTCCTAGAAGCAATCAAAAGAGAAAAAGGAGGGAATATATTTATTTGACTTCAACTTTCCTCTATTCCTGGAAATATAGCCCAAAGTGAATGCCTTGCATGTAGCAGTAGGAAGAGAGAAATCAGGGGGATCACTTTATGGAGGATGACAGGTTATCTTTTTGAGAACTGACAAATGATTTCATTGGTCGGAAGAGAGGAAGCCCCTTTTACCAAAGAGGATGGTACTTTGGCCCCTACTCTTTAACTTATCATTTTAGAGTGTTATTTGGGATGCTGAAAAGTTAGATGATTTGCCCAAGGTAACAGACAGTATCTGTTAGAGGCAGGATTTGCATTCTGGTTTCAAATTTACCTCTCCACAATGCCTTTCCTAGGTACTTAATATATTTTAAAACATTTTCTGGGTAATGAATTACTTTTACTAGACCTGTTTTTTCATTGGTGTAGAGAAATCACCATGTAGAAATGATGACCTCCACCCTCCCCTCAGGGTTGATAATTGGATTATCACTTACAGAGACTTTGAGAGTGGTCTAGGAGTTAAATGAGTGGTTAACAGACTTGCCCAGTTTTACATTGCTAATATGAATCAGAAGTAGAATTTAAACCCAGGTCTTCTTGACTCAGTGATCCATCCTTCCTCCACTAAACTGGCTGTGCAAGCTGTCTCTCACTTGATAAAGGATGCTTTGAAAAAACACAACAAAACCACAAACCTTCATTGGAGTGAGGAATTCTCTCTAGGGACCACAGAGATGTCAGCTCCTTGGTTCTTAGACTTTCTTCCCTGGATCCTTTCAGGAAGGAGTGCCTGCCATGAAACTTTATACTGATTAAAATTTTTTTTTTAAATTAAGGAGCGAATATAACTGGTTTCTGCTTCCGGCTGGAGCAGAGACTCCTGCCAAGATTGGAGGCATGCAGCTGAAATATGTTTTGTATCTTATGAGTCTTGGCTCATCTTGGAATTAAATAGCACTAATTACATGAATATAGACCAGTGAGGGAGACAACTGTTCACTTCCTGATTTTCCCTAGAATTAAAAAGGGAGGCGTGGAGGAGGAGAAAAGTAGTGGGGGTTGGTGCAAGAGCTTACCCACCAGACATTAGATGGCAACTGAAACTCTGTCATTTGGCCTGAACAAACACCAAAATAGCCTGCTCCCTTACAGTGCTACTGTTTGGTGGAATGATAGGTTCCTTGCAATGTAATCCCCCCTGGGACTAGAAGACTGGAAGCTTAAGGATGATCCCCAGGGGTACAGGGCAGCAGTGGCAGAAGCTAGGGAGACTCTAAATGGGGTGGGATGTCCAGAGCCCTGGAAGCTGGAGTTGGCTTTCAGAATGAGCTCCCAGCTTGCTTCAACACAAACATTCTTCATTTAGCTTTATGTCCAAACCTACTGATTTTCTTTTCTTTGTTTTTCTTTTGTTGTTGTTAGTAAGGGAAATGTAGTTAAAACTTCACACCAGCCTGAGGGGTAGGTTAGCTTGCCAGAGAGCAAATGGACTGCTGGGTGGAGAATCCCTCTTGGGTTTACATTAGGTCCTTAGTAGTGGATGGTAGAAGATGGGATCTTCTGTGAGGGAGGTGTCTTGGTGATCACTTAGTAAGCTGAAACTCCAGTATGCTCAGGGGTACCCTAGAGATCTGGAAGAAAGAGTCAGAGAAGTGAAAAAAAAAAAGGATTAATAGTTAGAAAACCTAAACTGGATACTGGTCCTGTCTATAGTTAACTTGTTGTATGACTGTGAAGAAATCTCTTCATCTCTCTGGACCCCAGTTTCCTGATGTGCATAAGAGGGAACTGGTCTGAGAGATACCTAAGGTCTCTTTGGACTCAAAAATTCTATTGTCATTTTTGAGGTGGGCTGAAAGCCTGCCTTAGCTAAACTTTGCATTGCGCGTGGTGATTTTGAATAAGCCCATTCCAACCCTTTATTTCTTCAGCAGAACTGATCTGCTATCTTTCTCTCTCTTTTTTATTCTCACTTTAAGCCTGACCAGGAGAGGTACTGTGGCATCATAATAATGGTTAATGTTTGTATAACACTTTAAGCTTTATAAATATTATCTCATATGATCCTTACAACAACTCTTTAAGGTAGGTGCTACTATTATTTCCATTTTGCAGATGAGAAAACTGATAGTGTGTTCAATCTGAAGATAGGAAAACCTTGGTTTAAATCCCACCTCTACTACTTACGTGACTAGACAGGAATCTTAACCTCTCTGAGTTAGTTTTCTCATCTGTTAAATGACAGTGTTTTACTTGTTGGTCTTTGAGATCCTTTTCAGTTCTAGAACTATAGTACTATCTCATAGAAGTCTTAATTCACCAAGCCAAGATCTGTCTCTATTTGTTCATAAGCCCCCATTCCATTTTCTACCTGCTGAATTCCTATCCGTATTTTAAAGGCCAACTTGAGATGTTGCTTGTTTCGTGAAGCCTTCCTTGATCTACCACAGTAAATAATGGTTTCTTGCTCCCAACTTCAGACCCTCACATATTCAAGTCATCAACAAACATTTTTAAGTTCTTAATATGTGTCAGAAACAAAGAAACGCAAAAACATGGTCCTTGTTTCCAGGAACTCATGTTTTAATGGGGAGCTATTTCAACAACTATGTACATAAACAAGATGTGTGGAGTAAATTTAAAGTAATCTCATTGGCAAGGCACTCATATCTGGGGGACTAAGAGAGGCTTTCTGCAGAAGGTTTGGGATTGGGGCTAAGTCATGAAGGAAGCCAGAGAAGCTGGGAAGTAAATGTGAGGGAAAAGATCATTTCAGGCATGAGGAAAAACCACTGCAAAAGGACAGAGTTGGGAGATTGTGTGTCATGTTAGAGGAGCAAAAAGAATTCTAGGGTGTCATGCTGGAGATTAGAGTAACATGGCAGGGAGTAAAGTGTAAGAAGACTGGACATGTGAAGGGCTTTAAAAGCCAAATTGATTTTATACTTAATCCTGGGGATAATAGGGAGCCACTGGAGTTTACAGAGTAGGAGATTGGGTGACATGGTCAGATCCTGTGTTTTCAGAAGATCACTTTTGAAGCTGAATGCAGGATTGATTAGAGAAGGGAGAAAACTTGAGGCAGGGAGAGCAACCCAAAGGGCATTGTAATTGTCCAGGCCTTTTCTGATTAGAGCTTGTACCAGGGTAGGATGGCAGTTGTGTCAGAGGGAGAAGAAACTTAAATAAGAGATGGATGTGGAGAAGGTAGAAAGGACAGGAGTTGGCCACAGTTATGTGTGATTAATGAGAGTGACAAAAGAAGGGACACCTAGGATAGGAGTCTGAGTCACTGGAAGATACTTCACTTGCATCACTATCGTATACTTCTATACTATTTTATACTGTAATTATTTAGGAGTTTTAATGTCCCCCTGCTAGATGGTAGAATCTGCTCTAAAATTATGTGTTTTCCCTTAGTGCCCGCACACAGTAGGCACATTAGGTGCAGTGGTCACCTGATGAATGAGCAGAATTGCTTCCAGAATGGGCCAATACTTGTATTACCAAGTTCCTCCTCTGCCCTCCTCCCATTTACAAGTAATAGCCCGAAGGCCAAGAAGAATGTATGGGGCCACTTTATAGAAGACTGTGCTGAAGAACCAAAGAGGCAGGCTTTGGAATCCCTGCATGGCAGTCTCTCCCACTGCCAGGTTCCCAACTATTTAGACTTAAAAGCCAATTAAGTAGAGAAAGAAAAAGTCACAGGAGATAAGCTTCTCTCAAGGGCTTTTTTTGTTTGTTTTCAGGGGATTATCACCCCTGAAAACGCAGTTATGAGTATCAGCATAGCACCTTTTGTATACTTCATTCTGTAATCCTGCAACATCGTTATTGCTCAGGCAGTCAGTATTCCTTGAAGGCCAAGGGCTTCGGTTATTTTCTTCCATCTATCCTGGGAAGGAGGATGATACCTTCCTTTCTTGTCTTTATTCTTCTCATTTTACCAATGGGGAAATGAATGCTCACCAAAAAAGGAGATAATCTAGTGATTTTGAGCCAGATAAGTGTAGTGAGTAGAAAGCTGGTCTGAGAGTCACTAAGACCTGGGTTCAAGTCCCATTTTTGATGCTGTGTGCTTACCCCTGGGCAAGTCACTAACATCTCAGGTTTCTCAGCTATAAAATGAGGTTGGTTTGTACCTTGTGCATGGCCTCTAAGATTCCTCCATCTTTATCCATGACCCTTTAAGCCACTGAGGACCTAGAGCCATCCTGGGCACAGACATGTATCACTACCAATCCCTCTCCCTCTCATCCCTCATCCCCCAAACAGAAAATACCATGCCACAGTCTTGGGAAGCACCTGTTGGTGCCCATTTCACCCCTTGCCGTGAATATGAATTTAGAGGACAGGTCCCACTCCTAGTCTCATCGAGGTGTCTGACCCTGAATCTCCAGCAGGACTGTTTCTTTAAAAGAAGCTGGAGAGGAGTCTCCGATTTTGCACTCTGACCCCAGGCCTCCATTGAGAGTGTTGTGCTTTAAAACCTTCACAGCCAGTCCTGGAGTAAAAAAAAAAATCCATTGCTTAGTGACTCTACTACCCAGAGACAAAAAGTCCCTGGAATATAAAGGCCCGTATCGATGCCATAATAAGAAGTTTCATCCTTGGCTCCCTGGGATAGTGCTGTAGTTTCTACTCTGCTCTGCTGGGGACTGAGGGCTTGGCTAGGGGAAGGTAGCCTGACTCCATAGGGGAGCTTCCTTAAGTCCAAAAACAGAGAAACTGAAGATGGATGGAGGGGGATGGGAAGTGAGCAGGGAGAGGAGAGGAAGCTGTGGGTAGAGCATGAGAGGTCTAGCTAGGCACTGATTTCTGTCTGATCTGCTGACAGAGTACCCCATGGAGACTCTTTCCTTTCCACAGCCAAAAAACCCTGTCCATGGTAATCACGATTTATTAAAAGGAGCCAGGACTAACAGAGAAGGGAGATTAAGTAGCTGAGCTTGTTGCTGAATTTCTCTGGGAGATGGTTGGTTGCTGGGAGGCGGTGGGACTCAGCATCTGTGCCTGGCTCCGGTTTCCCTCTTTTGAGTTCATCCTCCCCTCTTGTCTGGCCTCTTCCCCTCCTCCTCTCACATCTCCTGGATTTTTATTGTTGAGAACACTAGGGCAGAAGTAGAGGGGGGAAAAGTGAATGGAGAAGGGGGTGAGTGGAATTGCCTCATATACTGATTGACTCTTTTGTATGGTCTGGTGACATTCTGAATTTGACCTGTGTTTTGACTTGGACCTAAGTCCCATGTGATTTTGAACAAGGCAAACTTAGCTTCTTGGGGCCTCAATATCTTCTGGGTGTGACTTGAGGTTTTAGACTAAATGATCTCTCAGTTTCCTCTCACCTCTTAATCTTAGGATCCTTTGAATAATAGTTATGAAGTGGTCACCTATTCTTCACCTTTGTAGACAAAAGTAGTGATACCTACCTACCCTCAGGAAGACTTTTGTCTTGAATTTTGCAGATGGAATGTGAAAAGTCTAGTGACACTCTGGTCTCTAGTGTGGATGGCCTGTAGTGATAAACCACACTTCCTGATCCAGTCCCCATCATGATGAATGGAACACACTTTACAGAATCTTAATGTTGTTAGAGATCTAGCCAAACCTTACTTGAATGGGAATCTTTTCCAGAACCTCAAACAAGTCATTATCCAGCTTTTGGGGCACCTGGCTGAGGTGGTCAGTGTATTTATCATTTATCATTCTGAATGTTTGGGATCAACCATGGGATGACATTTCTGAATTTTTAATGGCATTAGCTAAAGCCTCTTTTGTGGGAGAATGATAGAAAATGGTTGGAAGTTCCTATTCAGAGAAGTACCAGAAACAGAAGACTTGCTCAATATCACCCATTTAATAAGAGGCAAAGACAACAGAGATAGATAGGCCCTTGCTGTAGAATTGCTCTCTAAGGAAATGGTTATCTTTAAACAGTTTGACAGGGTTTATAACAGGGCTAGGAATTGTGGTGGGTAGCCACAAAAAGCTCTTGCCCATTTTGTTTTCTGGGAGCCAATTTAAATTTTGTTTCTTAGATGAAATAGAAAGAAGAACAATGTTCTCTTTGAAGGTGAATAGTAGCGGGAACTTTTTTTTTTTTTAAGAATTTTTGTCTCCTACATCTGCCTCCTGTGGTGTAAGAGCATGGCCTCTATATCCTGAAACCTTGAGGGCAGTTACTGATGGGAATTGTGACTACTTTTCTACCCTGGACAGCGCCAACCCTGTCCTTTTACAGATAAAAAAAAACAAAGTCCCAGAGATGGTAAGTGATTTGGGTTGTAGAGTTAGTGTCTGAGGTTAGATTTGAACATAGTTCTTTATGACTCCAAATCCAGTGCCCTATGTACTATGTCATACTTTGTAAGAAAAGCATATTCCTTGGGACATCCTTTTGTTTTCAGACTAAATTAGCCATAATAACATCTCCATCATCAGGGAAGATTACAAATGAACTGAATTCAAAACTCAGTACTGATCTATACAAGGTCAGGACCTTGTTTATCCATCCTCTGAGAAGGAAAAATTCTATAATCCATGATACATGGGACGGACTTGCTCAAGGGCAAGGGATGAACTAGCTAGCTTCCAAAAGACTGAACATAGAAGAGCTTGCCACTGATTCTTAATGTCCTTAGAAAGGAGACCAGATTTTTAATATGCTTTGTATTTTGGGTGGATTAAATCTTCACTTTTAAATAAGCCCTTGTAAACCTCACTTGAACTCTGGCTTGTATAAGGCAAAGGACGAAATTGATGCTGGATTAGAGATCCCAGATGGTAACCTTGATTTTGGATGATAGAAATACTGACCAGGTGTGGAAACAACATGTGGCTTCAGGTTACTTAGGGTTTATAATTATTTAGAGAGGAAGATGTTTGTCCAGTAGTGAGGTAACATAGTTTCATGGTAGAATTCTTCTAGCTTTATTTCCCACCTTCCACGCTGAGGTCCTATTCCCCTAGAACATCTAAGTGTCCTTTTTTCTCTACTAGCTTTCTATCTAGCTTTTCTCACAGTGTGTCAATGATATCATCTTTGTATATGACAGACAAGATCTTTTAAAAAATGTCTATCCGAGGTAGAACCTCAAATATTTAAGGGTTAAAATATCCTCACTGGAGTAAATAAAGAGGTCTTTGACTTTTTCATGCTTGAGACATTTTCTTTTCCTTGATAAGAAAACACTAAAATGGTGAATGTAACAAACTTAACCTTAGGGCTGAGATTGTGTGTGTGTGTGTGTGTGTGTGTGTGTGTGTATTGGAGTTCCTACTATCCTTTAGCAAGGGGCAGGGAACCAGAGAGCTGCCCTTCAGGCCAGGAAATGCCAAGCCTGCAACTGTTAGGGGACTATTCATGAATGCTAACCCACATTATGAAAGCATTTAGCCATGTATAAACCTATATTGCATGCTGCCTAGGAAGTGTAGCAGCAGTGACCCATGATCTTTCTTACCATAATATCCACAAATACTGCTGTATTTGCTCAAATAATCACAGTTGTGGCACCAAGGCAAAGTTAGTCAATCAGAGGTTGTAATTTTTGGTTTTGAAGATACAGTTGTTATAACCATGGGCCTAATGGTCCTCCTGTGATTTTTTAAATTATTTTTTTCTGCAATTACATGTAAAAACAATTTTTAACATTCATTTTTTATAAAGTCAAAATTCTATCTTTCTTTCTCTTCCTTGCTCCCTTCCTGAGATGGTAAGCAATCCGACATAGGTTTTACATGTGCAATCATGTAAAATATTTCCATATTAGTCATTTTGTGGAAGAAAACAAACCACAAAAACAAAGAAAACAAGAAAGTAAGTGAAAAATAGTATACTTTGGTTTGTATTCAGATGTTATCAGTTCTTTCTCTGGAGGTGGATAGAATTTTTGATCATGAGTCCTTTGGGATTGTCTTATTGCTGAGAAGCGAAGTCTGATCATCATACAATGTTGCTGTTGCGGGTACAATATTCTCCTGGTTCTGCTCACTTCACTTTGCATCAGTTCATCTAAGCCTTTCCAGATTTTTCTGAAATCCTCCTGTTCATCATTTCTTATATAACAATAATATTCCATTATAATCATATACCACAACTTGTTTGGCCATTCTCCAATTGATGCCTGCCCATGTTTTTTATTCATTTAATATTTATTGAGCAACTACTATGTGCAAGGCATATAGAGGCAATGCAATACAATGGCTAGAGTGTCATGCTTGAAGTCAGAAGACCTGGATAATTCTGCCTCTGTCATCAGCTGTGTAACCTTAGGCAAGTCACTTAATCTCTATGTATCTTAGGAAACTCCCTAGGAATGATCTACTCAATCACAGAGCTCATTATAGAGTTACTACACTGAGAATTCCCCCAATATACAAAATCATGGATCTTCAAATATTTATATATGTTTAAGGCACCGTGCTAAGTGGTGGAGATGTGAAAATAAAAGGGATATAGTTCCTGTCCTCAAGGAGCTTAGACTCTGATCTGCTCTCTGGGACTTAGCAGAACATATACAGGGCATCTCAACAGTCTTAACATAGTTTTAAGTTTCTATAGCTTGTTAAAGCTTTTAAGCCTGAATATCTTCAAATGGTACTAATACCTACAGGAGCCTCCACACGTGTGCTTCTTTAATAGCTTACCGGAAAACTCTCTCTTCCCCAGGATGGTCCTTCAGATACGGGAAGGCTGCTATTGTTTTTCATTTCATCTTTCCCTTCTCTGTATTAACTGTTTTTAGAGCCCTTCACTAAAACCTCATGTGGCATCAGCACTATGACAGGGGGACTTTGCATCTCTTGGTCATCTGCCAGTTTCCAAGATAAATACGTAAACAAACTGCATCTTCCCCAGGTGATGGGATTTCTTATTAGGACTAGGTTTAAGTTTTCTCACTATCCTGTTTGTCCTCCTCTGTACATTCTATCCTGTCAGATTCTTTCCAAAAATATGACATCCATGACCAAGTACAACACTCCTAATGTACTCTGACTGTGGCAAAGTGTGTTGGGAATATCACTTCCATGCTTTAGCTACTCCACTTCTATTAATGGCAGGGAGGAAGGAAAGGGGACAAGTGCTGCCTACTACATAGTAATGGTACTATGTGTCAGGAACTCCACTAAGTGCTTTGCAGATATTATGTCATTTAATCCTCAACACAGCCCTTCGAGGTAGGTTGTATTATTACACCCATTTTACAGTTGAGGAAATTGAGACAGAGGTTAAGTAATTTGCTCAGAGTTGCCCAGCTCATAAATATCTGAGGCTAGATTTGAACTCAGTTCTTCTTAGCTCTTCTTCCAGTGCTCTATCCTCTGCACCACCTGGCTATCCCTCTTAAGGGTACCTGACACTGAACTAGCTCTTCTGATGCTTTTAGCAGCAACTAGGGCCAGTTGGACCATCAAGAATGACATTACCCAGAGTAGAGGGAGCACTGAGTACCACTCTTACAATGAGAGGGCTCTACTTGGAAGCCTCTGTAATGAGGAGAGCCAGAATCCATACCCTTGTTGTTTTTGTTGGGGTTTGGAGGGTTTTTTTGGATCTGTTTGCTTTTTCTCTGTACTTTGCTTATCTCTGGCTTCCCCCATTATTTGTTTTTTAATCAGTCTCTTTCATGTTGTGAGAAATGAGAGACTGGATATTCCTATCACACATTATTGTTTCTGTGGATTTCTTTCTTCCCCTCCCATCTCTGTAATTTCCCCATCCCCAGATGAGGGTGATAAGTGTTTGAGATGCATAACTGTGTCTCGTTTCAGTGCCTAATAGAAGATGGAGAATGAGCTGAGGCACCTTTCTGCTCAGTAAATTCGTAATTACAGGCTTTCTCGTCTCGCCTCTTCAGAAACTAGAGAAATGTACATTGGTTTGTTGAGGTTTTGTGTGTTTGCAGTGAGGGTGGGTAGTGGGGAAAGCATCTTTCCAGAAGAATAGTGACAGATTGTGTCATGGCTTATAGAGTTTTTACATCTAGAAGGATGGATGAACCAGGTCCTGACCTTGTATCGATCACTACTGAGTTTTGAATTCAGTCTAGTTGTAATCTTCCCTAATAATGAAGATGTTCTGATGGCTAATTTAATCTGAATACAAAAGGATGACCCAAGGCAAAGTATGATATAGTGAATAGGACACTGGACTTGAAGTCATAAAGCCCTGTGTTCAAATCTAACCTCAGACACTTCCTGTATGACCCTGGGCAAATCACTTACCATCTTGAGCCTTTTTTCCCCTTATTTATAAAATGAAGAGATTGGGGTTGGATTTGATGTCCTCAAAGATCCCTTCCAGCTTTAAATCTATCATCCTGTAAGTCACTTAACCTCTCTTGGCTTCAGTTTTCTTACCTGTAAAAATGAGAGGGTTGGACTACATGGCTTCTGAACTACCTTCCTATGATGAGTAGAGGCTTGAAGTGAGACTGGAATCAGGTTGGAAGCGAAATGATGGAAGAGTGATCCACTGGTAAAAAAAGAAAGAAGAGTTAGGAAGAGTGGGTCCTAGTTCTATGTCTGCCATTACTGAGCTGTGTGACAATGGGAAAATCATGTTATGTTTCAGGGTCTCAGCTTCCAGATCCTAATGAGGAGGAGGTTGAGTAAGAACATACCTTAGGTCTCTTCCAGCTGTGGAAATTCTATGAACTTTTTAAAAGTGGACTGAAAACCTTCATACTTGCATTGAGTAAATGTGAATGGATCATCCTAACTCCCTTATGTTTTCAAGTGAACAGATCTTCTGGCCTTCCCAATCCTTTCTTTTCCCCTCATTTCAGTCATGTCCATGAAAGACGGGAAGACATGGTGGTTAGACAGTCAGGAAGACCTGGGTCTAATTCCCACCTCTAATCTTTATTCCTTGTGTGACTTTGGTCAAGAATCTTAACTTCTCTGAGTGTCTTACAGTTTTTCCAACTGTAAAATGAAGGAGTTGGACAAGAGGGCTTTTAAGATTCCCCCACCTCAGATGATAAATCTGTATTATATCTATATTATCTGGTTGAGAATGGGGGTGGGGGAAGGTGGGAACATTACATTTGTGGTGATAACCCTGGAATCCTGTGCTTTGACGGATCCCTGGAATGAAAAGCATTTATCATTTGCTTGCTATTTATTACATACTGTGATGAGTGTTAGGAATGCAAATAAGAAAGGGAAAAAATCTCTTTTCCCAAAGAGTGACCATTCTAACTGAGCTCTGTTGTAAGGCAAGATCCAGGAATCCTTAGGGTGGAGCAGCAGGATATATGGCAGGATATAAGTGGCCAAGTACCCCCTGCAATCAGGGTCCCGAGGTGTTTCAAGTCAACAACTTGTCAGGTTAGATATTGATTGGAATCTGAGTAAGAGACTAATACATTTAGGGAAGGAGTCCAGTGACTGTCCAGTTGTTCTTCCCTCCATCACTTAGTGTATGAACATATGCCCCATCTCTTTCTCCTTCCTATAGCAAACACAACCCCTTATGGGTAAGCAGGAATGCAGGTTTTAGGAGTTTAAGCACTGAGGAAAAGCAGTGCTGGTTTATATATTTCTAAGGACTTCTCCCTTTGGATTTGTGCCCTTTGTCTATGGAATGATTGATGTGTGTGTGTGTGTGTGTGTATGTAAATCTCTTTCTTTTATTAGATGTTATCTCCCCCACCCCTACCACCACCATAAAGTACCCTCATCATAATATTGCTGGGCAGTTATGGTTCCTCCATAGCCTTACCTTTGCTAGAAGCCTTACAAGGCACCAGCTGGGTTGAGGAATTTGTGTTTCTACTTCTGTGCCTTTTGGGTTTTTATAAATTAGAAGAGGGTTTTCTATACTCTCCTATCCCAGGAATTTGAATTCAGGCTCCAAGATAGGAATAACCCTCCCTCACATCCAGTGGTGGGATAATTATATCATCATAGATTTAGAATGGGGAAGAATTTCAGTGGCCACTTAGGCCAACCCTTTCATTTGATACATGAGGCAATTGAGACCCAGGCAGGGAGACCAAATATGGCCAAGTTATACAAGTAGTGTCATAACTGGGATTTTGACCCTTGAACTAGCATCTTTCCCACTTGTATGATGAATGTCAAGACAAAAAGTAGTGAGAATATAGATTTAAAAAGGAAAAGTTTCTTTTCCCAAAGAGCTACCCGTCTAATTGGAAGAGACATCCCCCAATTCATTCCATTCCAAGGATCCCTCAAAGTATGGCATTCTATCACAAATGTAATAAACCTTCCTTCATGCCCAGTCTCAACTAGATAACATAAGATCATAGATTTATCACTGGAAAGGACCTTGGAAGCCATCTTATCCAATTCTCTCATTTTACAGATGAGATTTTTACCCAGGGTAGCTCAGGTAGTAAATGACAGAAGTGGAAATTAAACCCAAGTGTTCCTGGCTCCAAGTTGAATACTCTAACCACTAGACCATCCTACCTCTCATGGACATAATTGAAGTGAGAAGAGAAGAAAGGATTGGGAAGGCTAGCAGATCTCTTCACTTGAGAAAAGAAGGAGTTGGGTCATCTAATTCACGCTCCATACTGTTTTCTTCATGTGATCCAAATTGCTGTCCTCAAAATCCCTTAGGCCAATACCTTTCCTTCCCAGCAGTGCAGGGGTCTCTGCTGACTTCTGCTGATGACTCTCTCTCTGGCAGTTTAGCCTATGGAATCCCAGGATTTACAGCTGGAAGGACCGAAACAATGATGAAACATCATCTTTTTATTTTATAGATGAGGAATTGGAGACTTTGAGAGGGAGGGAAGGAAAGAAAGAAAAGGAGAGGGGAAACAAGCTTTATTAAGCTCTTACTGTGTGCCAGCCACTCTGTGCCAAGCACTTTACAAATATTATTTCATTTCACAACAACCCTGGGAGGTAGCTGCTGTTATCATCCCCACTTTATAGTTGAAGAAATGGAGGCAAAGGTCAAGTGACTTATCTGAGGCTGGATCTGAACTCAGATCTTCTGGACTCCTGGCTCTATCCACTGTGCCAATGTGACTGAGTTCACAAGGGTAGTCAATGACAGAGCCAACGTTTGAACTCAAGTCCTCTGATTTCAAATCTCATATTATTTTTGCCATGCTGGAATACCTCAATTTAGTACTGTGAATTCATATTTATTGGTGAAACTGGAGGAGGAAGGGAACACTTCCATTTACAAGTCCTGAAGCCCTATTCATTTGTGTAACAAGATCTGCACAACTCAGACTTTGGCTGAGGTTGTCGCTTCTCGATAATACTATCTTTTTCTTCTAAATTCTCTACTTCTGTTCATATTTAACTGCAGTACTCCAGCCTTCTGCATGGCCTTTTTAAAGCATTTCTTCCTGAGCCTGAGGCTTCCCTTCCCGTACCCAGTTTTTGGGGAAATTCCACAGTATTAGGACTCTTCCCTGATCCCCCTAGCCCTTTGCAGTTTCTGCCCAGAATTTACATAAATTGGAAGTAAGAAACAGAGTCTTCTGGAAACTGGCAGAAAGCATTTTGAGTGGACATGAATTGGGTCATTAGAACTGAAAGTTTTCCCTACAGAGGGAATTATTTATTTATTTACTCCACTACTTCTTAAGGCATTTTCCCCCTTTTAATGAAAACCTCTCTGAGGAGGTCCTACAATGGGACGCAGCCAAGAGCTGCCTTGTTATGATGACATTAGGGCTGGAAGCCCGGCAGCCTACCCAAAGGACTTTGTTTGCTTGCTGCCACAATTGAGAGGGTTTGGGGATTTGGATTTCCAATTTGGCTCTTATTGGTTGGTCAGAGGAGGGCGGACAAGAAAAACAATGGTGCTAGAGTAGAATTTGTGTGTGTGTGTGTGTGTGTGTGTGTGTAAAAATTCATTCATTCTTATAGCAATTAAATGCTTGCTGTCAATCATTCCACAAGTATTTATTATGTGCTTGCTGTATGCCAAGCAAGCAAAGAAAAAGCGAAAATAATTCTTGCCTCCAAGGAGAATACATTCTAATGGGGGAGATGAAATGTAAATAACTAGCTGGTGTTGTTTAATCATTTTTCAGTTGGGTTCCACTTTTCATGATCCCATTTGGGGTTATCTTGGTAAAAATACTGGAATGGTTTGTCCTTTCCTTCTCCAAGTCACTTTACAGGCAAAGAAACTGAGGCAAAAAAAGGATTAAGTGACTTGCCCAGGGTCATACAATGAATAAGGGTCTGAGACCAGATTTGAACTCACAAAGATAAATCTTCCTGCCCCAGTCCTAGCACTCCATCCAGTGTGCCACCCAGCTGCCTCTGAATAATTGGCTACCTAAAAGTAGATACAAGGAAAACCTTAGAAGGAATAGTTCGAATATCTAGGATGAGACTATCTAGAAGGATCTTCTGCAGAAGTTAGCTATCTGAGCTAAATTTGAAGGAAGTCAGGCTTTTAAGAGCTGGAAGGAAGGGGGAAAAGTACTCCAGGTACAGCGACAGTAAGTCCCAAGGCACTGAAACTTGATAGTTCATCACAGGTGAGGAACAGAGCACTGTGGTAGGAGGCACTGGGAGAGATAGAAAGTATTTAGGACATGGTATATACATGCAATGGGTCAGGGGATAGCATTTTGGGCTTGCAGCCAGTAGGACCTGTATTTAGTCTGTCTCTGATACTTCCTGGCTGTGAGAGGCTGGGCAAAATCATTTAACTTTTATATGCTCCAAGTTGTTCAGAGAGATTTATCTACTAAATTGGAGTTAGGGCATGGACCTATTCTTTTCCTCCTGCCTCCACTTTCTCTCATTCTCTCTCTTTATGATAGAGAGACATAACTTTTTTTCTCTGTCTCTCTATCTCTGTCTCTTTATTTCTCTTTGTGTCTTCCTCTCTCTCTTCTACCCTGAAGAATGAACAGATTTTCTATGTACCTACATAGACTATATACATACACAAAAACTAGCTCTCCTACAGTAATTTCTAGAGAGAGGCAGCATCCTCTGGGGGCCTGTACACAGCAGATGCTTAATGTATGTCGGTTCAACTGAATTGCTCTATTAATAACCTGATAGCCTGGGAGCCAAGGAAGAGAGTTTGAATTTCCAGCTTTCACTGTGTGTGTGAGAGCAGATTTCTCTTTCTCTCTGTAACTCTAGGTTAAGCTTCTTGTATATCATCTCTCAACCCTGGGCCCCTGTTGATGTGACTATCCAGTTATGGCTGCCCTCGTCATCAATGGTGGGAGTGGAATCAGCCAGATTCTACTCAGAGAGGGTATAACGGAAAGAACACTGGGTTTAACAGTCTAAAGACCTGAATTCTATCCTCATCATGCCCCCTCACTAGCTGTGTGACCTTGGACAAGTTGCTGGATTTCTCTGGGACTGGGTTTCCTCTTCTAGAAAGCGGGAGTATGTCAGCTTGACTTGCTTGGCTGAAAAAGTCACTGTGAGATATCAATTAAGGTAATGCATGAGATCCAGTGCTTTGTTATCGTAAAATGCCCTGTAAGTACAAGACATGTCTGTTTATGACAGTGATAATAGCTAGCATTTATACAGCATGCTTAAGGGTTGCAAAACACTTTATAAATATTTTCTCATTTGATTCTCATAATAATTCTGGGAAGTAAGTGCTATTATTAGTCCATTTTTACAGTTGAGAAAATAGAAGAAAAGAGACTTGAAGCAATTGGCCCAGGGACACACAGTTAGTAAGAATCTGAGGGCAGATTTGAATTCAGGTCTTTCTGAGTCTGTCTAGGGCTTTATCCAGTGTGCTACCTAGTTGCCTCATTCTTAACATACTTACCTACAAACCCTACTTCAGTGTGTACTAAATGCTCTGAGAACCCAAATGATAGGCTCTAGAGCAGACTCAAGCTCTGTGCTTGTTTTCCATCCTGATTTGTCTTTTTTTTCCCTATTTACAGGGGAAAACCCATCCTGGGTCTGGAATCTTTGAAGTTCCTCTTGGTGTGTGACTTTTCCTGGGGCCAAGAGGACCCATTTTTGAGATGAAGGCCATGCCTTGGAACTGGACTTGTCTACTCTCCCAAATCCTGCTGTTGGGGATGGGTTCTGCAGCCCTCCTCTCCCGACAGCCCCCGTCCTCACCCCAGAAGCGGTCTTTTCTCACGTTCACTGCAGACCCCACTGAGGGCTTCAACCATCTTGTAGTGGATGAAAGGACAGGGCACATCTACCTAGGGGCTGTCAACCGTATCTATAAATTGTCCAGTGACTTGAAGGTCCTGGTGACCCATCAGACAGGGCCTGATGAGGATAACCCCAAGTGCTACCCACCCCGAATTGTCCAGACCTGCAATGAGCCCCTTACAACCACAAATAATGTCAACAAAATGCTCCTCATTGACTACAAGGAGAACAGACTGATTGCCTGTGGGAGTCTGTACCAGGGTATCTGTAAGCTTCTTAGGCTGGAGGACCTCTTCAAACTAGGAGAGCCATTTCACAAGAAGGAACATTACCTGTCTGGGGTCAATGAAAGCGGCTCCGTCTTTGGCGTCATTGTCTCCTATAACAACTTGGATGATAAACTGTTCATTGCCACTGCCGTGGATGGGAAACCAGAGTACTTTCCTACTATCTCCAGTCGCAAACTGACCAAGAATTCTGAAGCTGATGGCATGTTTGCTTACGTCTTCCACGATGAATTCGTGGCCTCTATGATTAAGATACCTTCTGACACCTTCACCATCATCCCTGACTTTGACATCTATTATGTCTATGGATTCAGCAGCGGCAACTTTGTTTATTTCCTGACCCTCCAGCCAGAAATGATGTCCCCACCAGGCTCCACCACCAAGGAACAAGTTTATACCTCCAAGTTGGTGAGGCTGTGTAAGGAGGATACAGCCTTCAACTCCTATGTGGAGGTGCCCATTGGCTGTGAGCGCAATGGGGTGGAGTATCGCCTGCTGCAAGCCGCCTACCTTTCCAAGGCAGGAGCCTTCCTGGCTCGGACCTTGGGAGTACGATCAGATGATGACATCCTCTTTACTGTATTCTCCAAGGGTCAGAAGCGGAAAATGAAGTCACTGGATGAATCTGCCCTGTGCATCTTTGTCCTGAAACAAATCAATGATCGCATCAAGGAGAGGCTACAGTCCTGCTACAGAGGGGAGGGCACTCTGGACCTTGCCTGGCTCAAAGTGAAGGATATCCCCTGTAGCAGTGCGGTGAGTCAGGGCTGGCCTTCAGAAAATCTGACGAGACCAGTGGGACATCATAGCAGTGGGGAGTATTAGCAATAATTTCTCTTGTGGCATTCAGAGCTTCCCTTGCCCAAGAAAACTTTTTCTTCTTTTCTTCTTTGAATTGACAAAATATTTATTGATTATTATTTGCACAAACTGCTCTGTGAAGTAGGTATAATTCAGATAATGCTATTCTCAGTTTATACTTGAGGGAACCAAGGATAAGTCCTCGTATTTTTCCAAGACTCAATTTCCTTGTTTGCAGAAATGATAATAGTATTGCAAGAGAAGTAAAATGATGTCCCATATCACACTTAGTGGATATAGAATAGAAACTTTAGACATTTTCCTTCAAGTCTCATGTTCTTTCCACTACATTCTACCATACTGCCATACTGTTTGTGCTTCCCTCTACCCAAACAACAACAAAAGATTTTGAATATGTCTTATATTTAATTATCTGTGTATAATAATAATATGGCACTTATGTAGTACTTTAAGGTTTACAAAGTGCATTACAAATACTATCTCATTTGATCCTCACAACAACCATGGCACGTGTTACCGTTATCCGCATTTTATAGATGAGAAGTTAAATGACTTGCCCAGAGTCATACAGCTGGTAAGTATCTAAGGCTGAATTTGAACTCAGGTCTTCCTGACTCCAGGTCCAGCACTCTCTCCATGGTACCACCTAACTGTATATACATTGTTGCCTCTTCCCCGAGTAGAATGAATGCTCCTTGTGGGCAGGGAATAATTCCCATTTTTTTTCTTTGTATCCTCAGCACCTTGTATAGTGGCACATAGTAGGTACTGACTAAAGGTCTGTTGATTCAAATTATAGAATATTAGGAATTGCTTGTAGAGTGTAGAATCATTTATTGGAGAAATATCCACCTATGTTTGGTCCCATTCCAGACACTACAAAGACAGTAGATAATATGCTAAGCAGGAAAAGCCTGGAGAGTGAGTAGAGAAGGAGATGGTGATGATGGTTAGTTTAGGTTCTAGTTCAACAAGTAAAAGAAAGACATACCTATCCAGTTTATAATCGTAAACAGTAAGGCAGTATGATGTAGTAGATAGGGCACTGGACTTGGAATCAGGAAGACTGGAATTCAACTCCTGCCTTAGATACTTACTAGCTGTATGAGCCTGGACAAATATCTCTTGGTCTCAGTTTCATCATCTGTAAAATGAAGGGGTTGAACTCCATGTGGCCTGAGGGACTTTCTAGATCCAAATCCAAGATGAATTTTTTCTAGAAGCTTAGAATGAAGCAATCAATGGGTGAATGAGCATATTAAATTTGAGATCTATAACTTTGGGATACTTACCTTTGTTCCTTTCTTTTTCCTCTTTTGCCCTACTGATTGAGTTCCAACTTCAGAGAAGTCAGTCTGTAAGAGTTTTTTTTTTTTTCAGATTTGAGGAGACTATGGCTTGAGTTGTAACTAAATGTTTTGGTACCTGGGGAAAACTTGCAAAAAATATGACCTCAGATCAGCTGTGTAACTTCTAATGTTTAAAAACATATGGGAAAAAAATTAAGATAAATTCAGTTGAAAGAGAGTCAGTGGGTATCTCAGGATGCTGGCCCCTTTTGAGTGAGACCTTAGTTACTGGCCCATGATGGGGTTGATCCAGAAGCCATAGGATACTCTGAGGCTGCTATGAGAAAGGCTGTCTTTCTAGGAAGGAACTGTGTGGGGCAGGACCAGCAAAATGCCCTCCTGGGATGTCATCATAGGATCAAGGATGATGAAACTTATAGCTCCCTAATTTAACTAATTCTTCATAAGTAGGTTTTATATCCAGTTGTTTCTGTGTCCCTGAAGAAGTGAAAGTGCTGTCAAAATGTAAATATAATAGAATGTAATATTGTATAATATTGGAGAAAACATCACTGAACAGTTTTGACCTCCTCTAAATTTTGATACCTTGGGGAAAGTGTCAGTCACCTTGCCCTAGTAATGACTCTGCATTATTTGCTCCCAGGTGAATACAGTAAACTCTAGGTACTCAGTATAGTACATCATCACAAATATATTTAATTTAATACTTAAAGGATCTGTGATTTCATAGTTGTGATATTCACTCAATTTATAAAGATCATAAACCCTTCCATATCTTTAATTGATTGTTTCATGAGTTGCTGGGGCTAAAATAAGTCAGCATTAGAAATGGCGATGAGCCTTTCACCTAATCATAGAGGCTGGCTCTCTGACATCCCTCCCCCCCTCCATCACATGCATAATTTCATCAGGTTCGTAGTCAAAGCTTTTCCAATTTGATAGGACCTATCAGAGTTTGATCCCTATGGCTTTGTTCTCTTTCTCAATAGATCTCAGGAACCCAAGATTACTTATATATCATGAGAAGACAGTAGGGTGGGACTCCAGTGGCATATGTGTGTGTGTGTGTATACATATACATATATATGTATATATACATATACATATATGTATATATATACACATATATATATGTGTATATATATATATATATATATATATATATATATATATATATATCTGTAAGACCTTTCCCTTTTT
Organism: Potorous gilbertii; assembly: GCA_028658325.1. Classification (NCBI taxonomy): domain Eukaryota; kingdom Metazoa; phylum Chordata; class Mammalia; order Diprotodontia; family Potoroidae; genus Potorous; species Potorous gilbertii. The sequence continues at coordinate 32,448 of JAQQSK010002273.1, read as the reverse complement.
GTTCCATGCATTTTTATTAAGGTCCCATTGGGAACAATGGAGATGAAGACAGGAAAACCTGGAGAGAGACTAGTTGGAGGAGACCAGAGCTTAGAGGGTGATGTTTGTTAGTTTAGGGTATAGTCTGTTCAACAAGCATTTATTAAACTCCTATGGTCTACTCAAACATTCCTCTTCTTTGGGAGGACTTCCCTTGTCCCCCACCCAGCCACTTGAGTCTGAAGTGGACGTTATTCCTCCTTGGGCCCCTAGATTGAGAGATATCTGTCAGGTTACTGCGCAGGGTTGGATAACCTGCCTAGTAACAGGTTTTTGTTGGGCCCCTGTCAAAACATTATTCCCCTTTGGGTTGTGAAATATCTGATGAATTGTTAACAGTCATTTTTTGTTTAGTCCATTTGCATTGTAACCACCTGTGCCCCCCATAATGTTAGACCCCCATTGCCAGGCAACTACATTCTGCTGAGCACCCCTTCCTTCCTGACAACTACTTTTTGTTGAATGACAACCAGTCTTTGATTGGACCAATCCTGGCACCTCTTCTCTGTTGGAGTCCTCTGCCTAGCAGTACCCTGACAACCCCCTTCTGTTTGGGGGCTCTTGCCTAACAACAAGCCCCGCCCCTGGCTCTGTCAGAACTGTTTGTTGTGGAAACCGCAAGACTGTACCAAGTCGCGCCGAAATGCTTAAAATGCACTCACCCACCTCAGTTCGGGGCTTTCTCCTCTGGGTCTCTACATGAGGCAGCCGCCAGCCTGGCTAGTAAACGACTCTCTCAAAATTCCTAATTGATTTTGCCTGTGAATTATTCTTGGTCCATCCATTTCAAGTCATCCCTCTCTAAGGTTATTATCTATCTTGTATGCACCTCTACATCATGTATGTACATTGTATCTACATATTTGTTCATCAGTTACCTCTCCCATTTTTGTACATATGCTCTTTGAAGACAGGGATCTTTTTTGCGTGTGTTTTTGCTTTGCTTTGTGTCTTGGTACTTAATACGGTGCCTTGTACATTGTAAGCACTTAATAAATGCTTGTTGACTGATTAACTGAGTATAAGACAACAGAATATTTGCTCTCAAGGAGCTTAAGTTCTATAAGGGGAAACAACATGTCTGTAAAAGTACATCCACAATTAATAAAAAGCAATTTGTTTTGGGAGGACAGGTAGCAACTGGAAGGATTGGGAAATGCTTCTTGGTAAAGATGGTGTTTGAGCTGAATTTTGAAGAAAACTAGGGATTTTAAGAGAGAGAGGTGAAGAGAGAAGGTGGAGGAGGACAACCTGTGTATGTAAAAGCATGGAAGTGGGAGATGTGATATGTATGAGGAATGTCAAGAAGAGTAGTTTGATTGGACTGAAGAGTACATGAAAGGAAGTAATAGAGTTTAGAAAGGCTATAATGGAAGTTGGAACAAGGCTTTTAATCCCAGGGATTTTCTTAAATGTCCAGCTGGCTATGGTCCTGGACTAGGAACTTAGACTGTTGATTTGCATTCCCAATTCCAGTTGCTGACTGTGTATTCATTAACAAATGGGTTTATAGAATGTGTGTACATTTCTCCTAGTGCATCCTCAATCTCTCTATGCGTGACTGTCTAGGAATTGACACATATGTGCTTTGTAGTTTCTTTGATAACACCAGATTCTTGTGAGATCTTTAGACAATGGAAATGCCAAAGAGCTTTTAGAGACTGCTTTTCATCAGAAACTTGACAGGAGAAGTCGTTTAAAGTTATGATTCTAGGAGCAAGAGTGGTTTCCTGGTGATCCCTTGGTGTGCTGGGGCGGGGAAGAGGGGAAGGGTGTTGCTGTGTCCTTTCTATCCAACATAAAGTAAACTCAGATTCATTGAGGGTGTCTATGTGGCTCAGTGGATAGATCTTTGGGCCTGGAGCAGGAAACCCCAAGTTCCAATCTGGCCTCAGACACTACTCTGGACACAAGTCCCTTACCCTCTGTCTGTCTCAGCTTCCTTAAGTATAAAATAGAGATAAGAATAGTTACTGTATAATAATTCTATAGTAATAGTTAATCCTGCTTCACAGGATTATTGTGAGGATTAGATGAGACATATTTATAAAGAGCTCAGCACAATACCTAGCACATAGTAGGTACTTTATAAATGCTCTCTCTCTGTCCCTTTTGTCGCTTCCTTCTCCCTTCCTCTTCCTCCTTCCTTTTCCTCCTTTCTTCCTTCCCTTCCCTTCCCTTCCCATGTCTTTCTTTCCCTTTAGAGTGATGGAAACTTTTATAGAATAATCAGGAATATGCCAGGCCTGGACTTAATGGAGCTAGATGAGACGCTTTGATTTTTCTTCTGGCCTTGATGAGCCCTTTCAAGCTTGAGGCAAGTTCAGGGCTGAGGCAAGAAGGAGGCCAGTGGAAACCCTACACAGGGCTTGGAGCTGTCTCTTCAGCCAAGCTTTCTAAAAAGGCTGAGTCAGGTTTTGACGCATAGTATCAGTTTCCTTTGATTTGACTGATAGCTAGTTTACTTTCATTAGATGCTCTGACTGTAATTTCCCTGTGCTCAGTTCAGACCACACAGGTACCGAATAGTGACGTTGAAGAATGCAGACATTCTTGAGAAACTCAGTTTTGTGGCACCTATTCCAGTATCTACTTGTTAAATCCCCTCCCTTTCCTATTTCAGGTGGGGGGAATGGATCTATTAGAGTTCTGCAATTTCCTCAAGGGCTAAGGGGTGGAAGGCAAGTTTCACTGATGGTCTCTCTCCTGGAATTACTGTCTCCAAAAGAAAGCAAGAAGGAAGATTGAAGGCTAGGACGCTTACCTTCAACATTTCAGAAGACAAGGGTCACCTCTAGCCTTTAATGCTCTGGTTTTGTCTAGAGCTGCTTAAAAAGGGATAAAATCAGCTCTTTATTATTTATTATTATTTGGTCCTTTCTGTTTTGAGGTAGCTTGACATTTCATGCTATGATGCACTTTCAAGAAATAATTTTACTTGACCACACCCCGTCCTTTCCCTGCTCTAAATTCATCTTACCCTGAAGCCAGAAGGGTGGGCAACTTGCCTGTTAACTCTGGTTAGCAGTGGGAAGGTGACTGTGAGCTGTCAGGGATGGATCGACCAGCTACACTGAGTATGCCCTGCTATAAGCTCTGGTTCTGTTGAGTAGGAAGACAGAGCTGGCCTAAAATGCCCATGGGGTTTCCCCCTGTACAGTCAAAGGTCTGAAGTTCAAGTAGAAGGGAGAGGAGGTGGAGCCTGCCATTCTGGGGGACCCCAGAGGGCACTAATGGCCTTTTAAAAAAATCTGAAGTCAATTGTGGTAGGTTAGCTCTGTTCCCATCAGAGATAAGGGCTAGCGAGCCAGCTAGGAGAAACCATCTCCTGGGACTGTGTCGTGTATTTCTGCTGCTGTAAAAGTGCATGTTGCAAATGTGAATCCCAAGATGGGTATAGGGTCTGGTGCCTGGGGAACAACATGAAGTGAACAACAGGTATGATGGAAAGAGGCAGCTATCTGACTTCGTATGCTTTCTCTGACGCCCTGCCCTCCTTTCCCCACTGGCTCACTAAGTAAGGGGAGGCACCCCAGAACAAGCAGCTCAGTGCCTGTAATTCTCTTTGAGAGCAAGCACCAGGGCAAGGAGACAGGCAGTATTACATAGCTGGAATTAGTCATCAGAACCACTTGTCTTGGGACAGAGCTAGAGGCTCCAGGGAGAGTGAAGTGAGATGTGTGTGTGTGTGCATGTGTGTGTGTGTGTGCATGTGTGTGTGTGTGTGTGTGTGTGTGTGTGTGTGTGTGTGCGTGTGTGTGTGTGTTTGGGGAGGGAGTAAAGGCAGTCTTTGGGATCAAGTGTAAGGATGTGGGTCTTAATGTCCCTGTCCCATGCATGCCTTTTCTGATGCCCTGCCCTGCCCTGCCTCCTCATATTCCAGAACAAACATATGAGTTCCTGTAAATTGTTCTGATCCTCTCAGAAGAAGAGGGGTGGAAAGGTGCAGTATTATACTGCTGGAGCTTGTCACCAGAACCATTTGTCATGAGAACCAGGGGCACCTAAGAAAAAAACAAACCCAAACACAACATCCCAATTTCACTAATGATTTCACTAATGATAGTTCAGGATGCTTAATGATATAATTATTTAATTTCTATTCCTGAGAGGGGCCTTGTTTGGCCTCTGAGGGCCCCTTAGGGTCTAAATCTGTGATCCTCCAGGTCTTAAGTTTATTGCCCATCTCCCTCCCCAACCCGGTCCCAGCTGAGCCCCTCTGCCTTCTCCTCAGCTGTACATCTCCAGATGCCACTTGGGTAGGGGACCATGCTGCTGTAAGTGATCTGAAGAGCACATTCAGATCATGTCTGGGCCCCCTGGTCCCAGATGAGGTGGGCAACCTCCTGACACCTGAAAGCCCCAAAGTCCTTACGTTCTTGGCTATTGGAAGGAGCTGGAGCCGTGAGTAAGCCAGAATGATGGGTCTTAGCATGTCCATCTGACACACTTACTCACACTTAGCTACTCAGCTTCCCCTCCAGGTTTGGAGGGGGGGTGGCCTGGGATATTCTTCTGCATTAGAAAAGTAGACTAAGACACCTCCTGGGCCCTTCTTCCAGTTCTGCTTTCTGGAGCCACATCATAGTCCACCTGTCACATCATTTCTTTTTTTCATTGTTATTCTTTTTTTTGTAGTGGGGGAAAGCAAGGCAATTGGGGTTAAATGGCATGCTCACAGTCACACAGCTAATAAGTGTCCAGTGTCTGAGGCTGGATTTGAACTCAGATCCTCCTGACTTCAGGGCCATTGCTCTATTCACTGTGCCACATAGCTGCCTTTTGTCCCACCATTTCTTGAATCATCTCAGTCCTCTTGCTGAATTCAATTAATTTAACAAGGTTTAAGCACCCACTGTGTGCCAGGCTCTGGTATTACTCAGAACTCCTGAATAAGGAACTTCTCTCTGCCAATGAAGGTCTGTATCTTCTCTGGGTCTTCGTCCAGGGGGCTCAAGATCCCTCTGTACTTAGAGAGTTGGCTTGAATATTAAAGAGGTAACAACCCAGGGTCACACAGTATGTGTCAAAAGTTTGCTTAAACCCTGGTCTCTCTGGCTTCACGGTCAGCTCTCTGTCCACTTCCCGGGGAACTGGGGATGTAGAGACAAAAATGAAGCAGGCCTTGTCTCCATAATCTTACATTCTATGGGGAGAAACAGGTAGGTGGGGGAGGGAAAAGAAAAGGAATAAGCATTTTTATACAGAGGCTGCTATGTGCCAGGCCCTGTGCTAAGAGCTTTGTAAATATCATCTCACTTCACCCTCCCAACAACCATAGAGGTGGATGCCGTTATTAATTCTATTTTACAGTTGAAGAAACTGAGGTTAAATGATTTGCCTGGAGTAGACAGCTAAAATACTTCTGAGGTAAGATTTGAACACGGGACGTCCTGACTCTAGCCCACTGCACGACCTAGCCATCACCACTTTTGCCTTAATATCCCCCCAAACTAGAACACTGCCCGGCATATGGTAGGACAGTAATAAAGACTTATAGATTATTAGTGCCCTACAGATCCACTCTATCCTCCCCACCCCCTTCCCAGCCTATAGCAGGACCAGGAACATGAAAATCCAGAACGAACAAAAAGTCACCCGAGACCAAAGGCTCTCCTTACTTTGCCTTATCTAGGAAATCCTAACTAGTTTTGGCTGTTTCCTGTTGTGACTGAGTTTAGTAATATTAATATTAGTTATTATTTGAATTATAATATATGTATATATAATTTAAAATATTATATATAATATAATTATGATAGTAATATAGTTAATATAATAATATATTATAATTGCTATATTAAATAATATTATTGCTAAATAATTATTTGCTAATATTAATAAAAGTAATATTAATAACAATAGCTAGCAGTTATGTGGCACTTTAAGGTTTGTAGGATGCTTCTGAATGTGCTATCTCAGTCTACCCTCCCAATAATTCCGTGATAGACGCCATTATTACCCCCATTTTACAGATGGGTAAACTGAGGCAAGCAGAAGTTAAGTGACTTGCTTAGGGTGTCACAGCTAGAAAGTGTTTGCGATCTCTCATTCTCATCTGCAGTTGGAGGCCTTCATGCTCCAGGGCCCTCTTGGATGCCCTGGCACCACGAGCCCTTCACAAGAAATAGGATGACGGGAGTGATGCGGCTGCCTAAGAGGAGTGGGCTCCATCACCACCTGATCTTTCTGAACCCTGGGAGCACCAGTCCTCCCGTTGCCAGCTCCAATTAGCAATTGGCATTTCTCTTGTCCTGTGGTTAGCTAAGTGCTATGTCTTGCTCCCTTAATCCTTGTGATTCAGAATTGCTTTTTGCCTCAGATAAATTCCTTTCCTTTTCAGCCTTTCCCTGCCCTCAAATCCTAGTCCAGTTCAACCCTCTCCCTCCATGGTCCCGGAACTCCTCCACCCTCCCTCCTCCACCATATCCTTTGAGAACTCTACTCAATCATCAACAAACTCCCTTTCTTCCAAGAGCTTATGTTCTCAGATCCTTTTCCATTTTCTGGTTCTCACAGAAGCCTGACTCCCTAGAAGATGCTTTATCCTTGACAGTGAAAAGAGTGCTGGACATGAATTCAGGATATCAGGGTTTGTGACATTTCTGATCCTGGGCAAGTCACTTTAACTCTCAAGCATCAATTTCTTTCTCCACCTGTAAAATTCAATTCCGCAAGCATTCGTTAAGCTCCTACTACAGGCACTGAGAGAGGCCTGGGATACAAATACAAAAGCACCACAAAACTGTTCCTACTATCAGTGGGCTTACATTCTGTTATTCAGTTCGGTCATGTCTGGCTCTTTGTGACCCCATTTTGGATTTTCTTGGCAAAGATCCTGGAGTGGTTTGCCATTTCCTTTTCCAAGTCATTTTGCAGATGAGGAAACTGAGGCAAACAGGGTTAAATGACTTGCCCAGGGTCACACTGCTAGGAGGTGTCTGAGGGCACATTTGAACTCAGGTCCTGTTGACTCCAGGGCTTCTGTTCTATCCATTGCACCCCCTAGCTGCTCATATAGTATGAACACCAGTAAGTTAGATAGGGAGTGAAGACCAGTATTAGGGCACACACATGCGCATACACACACCCACACTCACACACAGAGTTGTGGCATAGCTGTACAAGGGCTTCATTACTCTCACCTCATGGAGACATATGCACAGATACATTCCTGTGTACTTGCATATTCATATGTACATTGCATACTCCTGAGGTTTCCTCTGTTGTCATCTCTTAATCTGTCTCTCTCTCCCTCTCTCTCTCTGTCTGTCTCTTTCTCTTGTTTCTCCACACACACACACATACACATGCACACATACACAAGTATGCACACACACACACAGAGTATCATGATGGATAGAGCACTGGACCTGGAGTCAGGAAGACCTGAGTTTGCACAGGGCTTCAGATACTGATTTACTGTTGGACCTTGAGTCAGTCATTCCACCTTTGCCTCAGTTTCCATATCTGTAAACTGGGGAGAATAATAGCACCTATCACAAAGAGATGTTATGAGGATTAAATAAAAATATTTGTAAAGCACTGTTCAAACTTTGAATTGTATATATAAAAAATTGTTATATAAAAACTATGATGAAGAGGTAAGGTATCACATACATACTAGCTCAAGAAAAATAGGAAATCAGATTGTAGGATAATCTGGTTTCTTGCATCCTCAACTTTTATCTTCTTTTTAGACCCCAAGATTCTTTTAGTGGGGTCTTCAAGCTAGCTCCTTCGACCTGGGCTATTGGGTCTCATTCTTACCACCAACTGCTGGGTAAATGTAAGCTAGGAGTTTTTAGGACAATAGGTTGTCAGAGCTGGAAAAGAGCCTTTGAGATTAGCCCACAGCAGCATAGACTTTGGAAGGGGCCTCAATGGCTGTCTACTTCAACCCAGACGTGAACAGAGACTAATTTTGGGTTGTAATGACAAAGAACTGCACCTCCAGCATCACTCAATCCCCCAGGTTAGAAGGTACCAGAGCAATAACAACAAATGATAAGAATAGAAATTCTACATTGTGACTTTCCCTGTCATGGTTCTGATATATCACAAGTTGGCACAAGAAATTAAATGGGAATTTGGGGGGAGTTTTGTGGAAGCCACAGATGACCCACAAAGGCCAGCTGACAACACAGAGTCTATGACCAAACTCAACCTAAATTTGACAATAAGGTGCTGTAAACACCCCATAAAAGAAAAAGACAAAATTCAGAGCTCCTCTGGGATGAAGGGAGGGACAAAACATTTTACAAGGATTTCCCAGATGGCAGGAACACTGCGCCCCTAACACCTGAGATCTGGAAAGGATAACTGTAAGAAGAATCCTTTCTAAAAACCACCCAAGAAGTGGTGATTTAGCCTTTGCACAAAAGAGCTCCCATGACAGATGCAGCTCATTCCATTTTTGGACTGCTCGGATTGTTCTCTAATTATATAGCTCGGATTTCTTAGTCCAGCCCACTCATTTTACAAATGAACCTCGGGCTCTCTCTCTGTAACATGAGGGTGATAAAGTCTTTTGGAATAGTAGACCATCTTGGTAAAATGGCTTGATTGAAAAATCAATCAATCGATGAACCAGTATTTACTAAGCTCCTGTTAGTGCCAGGCATTACACTATGCCCGGGACACGAAGACAGAAATGAAGCAATCCCTGCCCTCAATAAGCTTGTATTGTATAAGGGAAGATGGCATGTACATAAAGGAAGCATATGTGAAATAAATAAAAGGTAAATTTTGGGAGAGAGGGTACCAAAAGCTGGTGAGACCATGTATTAAGTAGAAAGTGTTGTTTCTACTTGACTTTAGATAGTGATTAGTTGTGTGACCCTGAGCAAGTCACTTAACCTCTCTCTGTCTGCCTCAGTTTCCACATCTGTAAAACAGGAATAATAATAGCATCTTCCAGAATAAAATGTTTGACAAGCAGAGTTTTGAAAGTACTGAGGAATTTCAAGAGGTAAAAGTGAGGCAGGCATGAGGACAACCATTGCAAAAGAATGGGGATAGAAAATGGAGTGTCATGTGTAAAGAAGACCTGAATTCAAATCCAGCCTCAGACAGAGCTCTTAAATTCTGATTGTTTCAGTTTCTTCATCTGCATAATGGGAAAATGATATTACCTATCTCCCCGGATTGCTATAAGAATCAAATGAGATCATATTTATAAAGGGATTTTCAAGTATTAAAGTGTTATATAAATGCCATGAGGAAGATGATAACAGCAGTGGTTTGGCCAGACCGCAGAGTGTGGGAAGGGGAATAGGACGTAATAAAGCTGGCATGGAAGGTTGGGGCAGGTTGTAAAGGCCTTTAAAGGCTAAAGAAAAGAGCTTAAATTTGGTCTTAGAGGAAATAGGGAATCATTGGAGTTTTTGAGTAGAAGAGACATATGGTTGGACCTGAACTTTAGGAAATCACGTGGCGGATGAATTGGAGAGAGAAAAGCTTTGAGACACAGAGACCAACTGAGAGATGACAGTAATTGTGCTGGTGAGAGTTGATGAGGAGAGCTGATTGGGGAGAGCTGATTAGGAAGTGATCTAGGCATGGTAGCTGGGTAAGTATAGACAAGGGGTCAGATCCTAAGGATATTGTGGAGACCGACCATGACAACTGGTAACCCAGTGTGAGGAAGCGTGAAGGGTCAAGAGGAACGCTGAAGTCTTGTACCTGGAGGAGCAGAAGGATAGTGATACCCGCAGAAATAGGAAAATTTGGACATGGAAGTGGAATTATTCCTTAGGAAAGAAAATCTACAGATGATTACTACCGCAATGTTACATTCATATTAGTACTTCACAGTTTTCAATGCACTGTCACATAAACTGTCTCAATTAATTCTCAACTCTGCGAAATAAGTAGAGGATTATTAATATTAGTAAACTCAGGATAAATTCACACTTATAATACACCCTGATTTATAATTCCCACCTTCCCACCACATCTGCTTCTAAAAGATCTTCCTCAAGTTTCATGTAGACCCACATATAATGACTTTGGAAAATTATTGGATTTGGAGTCAGGGACTGTGGATTTAAATGACTGCCTATGGGATTTCAGGCAAATAATTTTCCGAACTCTTTGGGCCTCAGTTTTCTGATTTATAAAATGAAAGGAGTTAGCCTCTAAGGTCCCTTTCACCTATAAATTTATGGGTCTATGACCCTTTTGTTTTCTCCCCTTGCATAATGCACATGTTATGGATGTTAAATTATGGTATTTTGAATGGGAGGCCATTTTCCCATTAAAATTGGAACATACCTGCTTTTAACTTAGGCTAGCACTTAAAGTAAGGTAGAGTGTAATGACAGAACAGTAGTATAACAAGCATATTTTTTTCTCATTACTGTCATTATTGGGAAGGATAAAAGGGAACTACCAAGAAATTCCTTCTGTATTTATTCTTTAGTTTTAAAAAATTATTTTCCCTCTAGCAAATTTGGTCCAATGTGCTACCTATGTAGATGACACAGGCATGAAAACAAGTTCACATCTTTCCCTGATTTCATAGTCATTATCATGTCTCTGTCAGCATTCCGAGACATAATGGGATGTGTTCAGCTGATTTATCCAGCAAGCTAGAGACGTTACCTCGCCACACACGAACCTAAGGAGCAAGAGAAGAAGACACATGGCGGCAAGAGTGGGGCTAATAAAATTTATTCGCACTAACGAGGGAATGACCTATGCCATAACTCAACCTGAGGAGCTGGGCCACTGCCTCCAAGCTCCTGCTAGAACACACAAACTTAATCATTGTGGCGTTCCCCACCTTCAATTACAGTCCTGGTGGTGGCTGAGGTTTTATGCTATGAACTCTGGGAAAGAGAGTTGGAACCGTGGGATTAATGGGCTGTGTGGGATTTATCTTCCCTTGACAGAGGATCACTTCTAATGGATGCACCAATAAAGAGAGGCAGATGTTGGGGATTTTTTGGCTAGTATCTTTCTTTCATGATACTGAGAATATTTCCCTATTCTCTTTCCCCGTTGGAAAAAATAGTCTCTGTTTGGTTAATTGAAGGGAAAAAACAAACTTGAAATCCTATTTGATCAATGTGGACAAATGCATCTTTTGAATCCTGTTTGTCTTGCTGACCTAGTCCTGCAGAATGCTCAGAAAAATCAGACCCTTCACAGGTCATTGTAACACAACTCTTGGCTTGTCTGGGCCAGTTAGCTCAGCAGGTTAGAGTATGGTGCTAATGAGGCCAAGGTTATAGGTTCAACTACCACAGGAGCCAATTAGTTTTGCCCTGTTTTCTCAGCCAAGGACAGATTGTACCCCTATTCCAGTCAGTCATTTCATGAATATAGGCTGTTGATCACAACAGGGACTGGATAAAAGAGTGTGGCTGGCTCAAGGAAGCCCATCCCCACTACTGATTCTTTTTCATTCAAAAAGCATTTATTAAACCCCTCCCCTGGATAAGGCACCATGAAAGGTACTTCCTGGGGGTACAAAATGTGGTACTTGCTTTCAAGAAGTTTGTGATGTTATAGAAGTGATGAGTGCATAAATAACCCTTGTCTAAGACAGAAAACAAGAGGTGTCCTAAGAGAGAGACAGACGTAGCTCATGTCCTACTTAGGGTGGGTCAATAGCATTGATTTCATGAGTGAAAACAGGATGTTAGCATTGTTACTGAAAGATCATTTAGGGAGGCATGCAGTTGGGTCACAGATGGTCATGAAGAGCATGTCAAAAGCAATATATATGTGTGTGTGTAAATGTGTATACGTACATACACTTACGTATGTACATATGGATACATATGCGTGTATATAGGCATGTGTCTATATAGGTCTGTCCATATATCTCTGTGCGTGCATATGTATGCATATATGCATGTATATATACATATACATGCATATATACGTGTGTATATACATATATATGCTCGTGTGTGCATACTATTTGAGTAGAATATTTAGTGGTAGCTGAGTGTGTGTATTTATGGGTCCGTGTTGGCACAGTGAGCAGGGTGGTTCTAGAATCAGGAAGACCCCTTTTTCTGAGTTCAAATCTGGCCTTGGACTCTTTCTAGTTGTGTGACCCTGGACCAGTCACTTAACCCTGTTAGTTTCAGTTTCCTCATCTCTCAAATAAGCTGGAGAAGCATGGCAAACCAGTCTGATATCTCTGCCAAGAAACCCCAAATAGGGTAATGAGGAGCCAGACATGCTGAGCAACCACAACATTTTGGCAAATGGCAAACGGCAGGACCAAAATGTTCTTAAAATGCAATGGCTGTTGTTTTAAATGTCCATTTCCCAATTGAAGAGTTGGGGAAGGAAAGGCAAAGAGGAGAGAATATTGATGTTTGGACAGCTTAGACTAGTTAAGCAAGTGACAAGCATGTATTAAACAAGCTTATGTGTCAGGCACGGTTCTAGGTAATGCGCATGCAAATTTAGAAGCTAATTTCTTCCCTCCGGCAGCTTATACTCTATTAAGATGTAATGTAATTTGAGTTGGATATATTTTAGTTTTATGTGTGTGTGTGCGCGCAAGTGAGTGTGTGTATGTGTGTGTGTGTAATTCCCAAGACACTTTTGGCTAAGCTTTTTCAATAACCAGTTTGTCTAAGGAGGTTACCGTGGCTGTGACTGTGGCTGGCTGGCTCTCCTTCCCTCCACATTCATTTCCTCCACAATCTCATTGAGAAAGACACAATAAAGAATCATCCCGAGATAATGCATTAGTAACTAAGTGGACTGGCTCTTCAGTCACAACTTTCATCTCTTCTGGGCAGTACACACACAGCCGGCAGATCTTGGCGTGTGACTCCGAGAGGAGGAGTCTCTATGGTTTCAGCAGAGGAAGAGGGAGGTCAAACATAAGGAAAACCTGACATGTGCAGAATGATGTGGCCAAGGGAGTCCCCCCTCCCCATGTTTAGGGTTTTGTGTCTCTCTGTCATAGGAACCTGGATTTTCTTTTATTCCCCCAGAGAGATGTCATCGTTCTGATGAGCTAGAAGCCTAAACGCATTATTTTGTAAATAATGACAATAAATAGCAATACTAATATTTGCCTCAATATTATCAAGGAGGATGATGATACTGATGTATAGGGACTGAATAGGTGGTTTCATTGATCTAAAAACTTGTAGTAAAGAAAACTCCTATCAGTGCAAAGGGTAGCTAGGGTGATGCAGTGGACAGAGTGCCAGTCCTGGAGTCAAGAAACCCCCTCTCCTTGAGTTCAAATCTAGTGTCAGACACTTACCGGCTGTGTGACTCTGGGCGAATCACTTCACCCTGTTTGCCTCAGTTTCCTCATCTGTAAAATGAGCTGGAAAAGGAAGTGGCAAACCACTCCAGTATCTCTGCCAAGAAAGCCACAAAGAGTTGGACATGATTGAAAAAGAACCAAACAACAACCTTCGCTACAACTCCAAGTCTTAGATTAGAGCCCTTGGAGCTTTCCTGGGATCATACAGCCAATAGTGGTCAGAGGGAGGACTTGGACCCAGATCATCCTGGCTCTGAGGCTTCATTGTACCATGCTGATGGAGATGACCCACGGCACACCCCCCACCCCGCCACCCCGACCATGCCCTGTGTGCTCTTCCTCTGCATTTTTACCTCTGACTCCTCAGCTACTTTCAAGGCTACCTCCCACCTTAACTAGTCCCTATTCCCTATTGTTAATACTACCCCCACATTATTTTGTATTTATTTTTAATTACTTATTTTTGCACATATTTCTTCCCACTAAGTAAAATATGAATTTCTCAAAGGCAAGTTTTATTTTTGACTTTGCATCTCTGGCACCCAGCAGATGTCCATAGTAGAAACTTAATAAATTATTCTTGAACCAAACTGAATTCTATAGTCCATAATACTTTCAGATTTCCAAAGCACTTTATGAGTCAATCCCTTCTGATAAATACACCTCTGTTCTCTAGAAGACCCTTCTTCTTTCAAGGGGCCCAGCATCTTCTGTTATCCCTATGAGGACTGGTGCTTGGCAACGGTGCTGTGGTAGCCTCCCAAGAGGGGGCTGCATTTTGGGTAGCTGCCTCTGCTGCCAAGTATATTTATGGAATCCATTGGGGTCAGTGGATGCATGGGAGATATGATTTCCCATAAATGGGGGATCATTGTCATTCCCCACCACAGAGAGCTTTACAATTGGAATCTGCACTTAGACAAGAAAGGTTACCGCTTATCTGATCAATACCTCCCTTTTAAAAGGAAGTCCCCACATGTGCACTTCCCTGATTAGCCAATTACTAGGTAGGTTTGCTGTGGTGAGCTGTGAGTGGGCATATGAGTGCATGTGAAATAATGAAGAGAAATATGAGGCTACAGAGTGGGAAGGGCCTGAAGATCCTACCCCTTCCCTCATCCATCCTCTAGGAACTTAATAAACCTCATTCTCCTTCCATCTTCCTTTCCATTTCTCCTCCATGTTCTCCTATCCCTAATTAAATTGCTTCAGGGTAGTATGACCTTGGGCCCTGAGCACTAGCCTGTTATTTTGAGCCTCATCCCATTGTCTTTCTTTTGTCTTTGTACCAGTAGTCATAGAAGGCCGAGATATGTGTAGAATGTCTACTCATACTTCCTGCCTTGTGACCCTGGGCAAGCTAGGGTCCCTGAACCTCAATTTCCTATCTGTAGAATGAATGGATCAAAGCCTATGACTTCTAAGGTTCTTTCGAACTCTAAACCTATAACCCTATGATTAATTAATTTAATTAAATAAATAATTAAACCTATGATTAATGATGGGATTGTTCATGAAGGAGTGATTACTTCTCTGAGTTTTCTCTGAGTGTTCCTTTCCTTGATTCTTTTTCTCCCTTGTATTCTAAATCTGCTGAAAGAGTAAGTCTTAGAGTCTTATCCTAAGGTGAAACCCTGGCCTGAGTTCAGATCCCGTGGCTTTTTGTTTTTGTTTTTATTTTTATTGTGAAGGTGGCCTGGGAGTTTGTGCTTGACCTCATTCAAGCCACCACCTCCCTTGACCAGTTTTCCTCCTTGTAAAATGAGGGTGTTGGAATAGATGATTTCTGGAGTTTCTTCTTCCTATAAATCTATGATCCTGTAAATATGGGATTCTAGTCCAGACTCTGATAACTAACTCTGTGGCCCACACCACGCAGTGTTTCCTACCTTGGGGTTTTTTTATTTGTTTTGTTTTGTTTTGGTCTAGCATCTGCAGTCATCTACCAGTATAGGGGAACTCCAGATAGGAAAACTGCCTCCAGAGATACTGATAGGTAACTCCTCTGTAACACTTCAGCATCTTAGAGTAGGAGTTCTTCACTTTGTGTGTGTGTGTGTGTGTGTGTGTGTGTCTCGTGGGCCCCTTTGGCAGTTCGATTAAGCTATGGACCCTTTCTTAGAATCATCTTTTTAAAAGCATAGAATAAAATTAAAAAAGGATTACAAAAGAAATCAAATATATTAGGGGAAATGTAATTTTCCCCTTGTCCAAGTTCACAGATACCTCTAAAATCTATCCACAGATCCCTTGGGAATTCATGGACCCCAGGTGAAGAACTCTTATCATAGAGATATAGTTACTTGTCCACTAACATAAGTAGCATGTGTAAGAAGCAGGGGTGGAACCCAAGTTTTTCTGCTGCCAAGGTTTCCCCGTGTGACTTCCTTCATTTCCACCCTTTGCCCAGGGTGCACAAATGCTTTGTCTTACCACTGTCTCCCATGTTTTCCCTCCATGGCCTCAGGGAATGCAATGTCTCTGTCCAGGAGCCATGGTCACCTACACCAAGTAAGATGAATCTCTGCACAGAATAAGGACAGGCTTCTGTAACTGCTGTACTGGAGAGCCATCAAGCTGTTCATCTTCCATTGTCCCCTCAACCTCAGCTTTTTATTGTCCTGGCCAGAGGCTAGGAGCCAAGAACCAGGACTCCTTTACTGGCGGAACTTGGACAAGTCCCAATTCCCTTTCCAACTATAAAATGGGATGGAGACAATTACTCCCAGGCTCCAGGGGCTCAGGACAGGTGCTCTGGCTTTTATGTTGATGGAGTGCTTTCAGCTTCCCAGTCCTCAGGACAAACCTGGGCATTATTAATGTCATTATCAGAGAGGGCAAGATGAAGCTTACTCGGAAGAGTGTCTCTTCATTACACTGGGCAGCCAGGAACAACCCAGGCAGCAATAAATCCCCTCAAAGATCAAGTTTAGCTTTGTATGTATTACCCTTGGGTGAGAAGATACGTTATTTGCTCAGCACCAGTAATGATGATGATGTTACTAGTAACAGCTGATTTTTATAAATCACTTACTATGTGCCAGGCACTGTGCCCAATGATCTCATTCATCTTCCCAACAGTCTTGGCAGGTAGATGCTGTTATGATCCCCATTTTACAGAGGAATAAACTGAGGCAGACAGAGGTTAAGTGACTTATCCAGGATCACACAGCTAGTAAATGTCTGAGGCTGGATTTGAACTCAGATCTTCCTGATTCCAGACCCAGCACCTTTATCCACTGTGCCACCTAGCCATCCAGTTGCCTCTATCACTTACTACCCTCTTGACTTGGGTTAGTTACTTAACTTCACTGGGTCTCAGTTTCCTCATCTGTAAAATTTGGGTCTAAGATCCCTTCCAGCCCTATGTCAGTGATCCCCTTTGACCCATGCTTTCTTACATTCCACACTCCTTTTGACTCATCATAGTAGCATACAATATTATAAGGCAGCTTGGGGGGGAGCAGGAATATTGCCCATGGCTGTGAGTATACCTGGGTATTTCTCTGGAGGAAAACGTGACTAGACTCCATGGATGCAGCCCATGACTGTGACCAGGTTGATTCATTGACCAGTTCAGACTGACTTTCCAAAGACCTCTTTAGGTATGGGTTGGACTAGTCGACCTCTGAGGTCTCTTCCAAATCTGAAATGATGTCATTGTGCTGCTGAGGCCAGTAAGCAAGGGTGTGGTAATTTTTTGGGGCCCAGGATGAAACTCCCTGGTTTTAGGATAGAGAGGTGAGACTAGGACCAAGTGGCGGACCTGGGAAATGGGCCAACTGGGGAGAGGGAGGCTGGAGATTGAATAAAGGAGAGGGTCCTGTCTTCCCCTCCTTCCCCATCCTCTCAGATGCAGGATGACTTGAAGGATGCTCATTAGTTCCTTTATGACTGCAACCAGAGCAGGGGCTCTTGACCTTGTTTATGTCATAGATCCCTTGGACAATCTGGTGAAACCTATGAAATCTTTCTCAGAAGAAAAAATGTTTTTAAATAATGGAAGGAAATGCTAAATTTCAGTTAAAAGTTAGTGAAAATAACGATGTACTTTTTTTCCCATCCAAGGTCATAGACTCCTGAAATCTCTCCATAGACCCCTTGAAAGACTGTGGACCCCAGGTTAAAAAGTCATAGACTAGAGCTTTCAGATCTCCAGGGAAGACTCTGCTTGTCCACAGCCTCCATCTCACAGGGTGAATGCCCCAAATATGCTCTCTCCAACCACCTTCCTGAAGAGAGTGCCGAGGGCACGTTCCACTGGGACGCAGGTGCTCTTCCTTTAAATTCTGGCATTGATCCTGTAGTCATTTCTCAGCTCTACCCTTGAACCCTGCATGGCTACCACTGGGGAGTAGCATTGCCTGCCTTTTAAATCTGGCTCTCTGATGGTGGAGGTTTTTGGAGTGGGAGTCTCTCAGCAGAGTGGGAGCAATTTCCCGGTAATTGGTAAAGTAACCGTAACAACTCTTGTCATTTGTATGTAGCAACACGTAATTGCACGGTAACCTTTGCTGCTGAGGCAGGAATGAAGCGAGGTAAGCTATTAGATTGTCATTCCGAGGGTCAGCTGGCTTCTCTAAGCTGCAGCTGCTTTGGCTAGGTGGGCTCTCCGTGGAAAGATGCTCCAGTGGGAGACCCTCTGGGACAGAAATAGGCCTGGACCTGCCTGGTGGCCAAGTGGCTAGCTGCCAGTATGGTCTCTTGTCCATATTGTACAGAATCCCTAGCAAAAGGGGATCTTAAAGGTCCTTTGGTCCATTCCAGAGCTGGAAGGAATCCGGGGGCCATGTAGACCCACTGAGGACTTGACTATGGTTATACAGCATGTGAACCACAGACACAAGATTGAACCCAACTTTTCCTGACTTCTACACTAGCCCTCTAGCTACCATGCCATACTGTCTCTCATTTGAGCTTGTTTATAAAGAGTTATCATCAAAGAGATTCAATTCCCCTGATGCAGGTGAGAGGGAATGACAGAAGGGATTCCCAAGTCCTAGTAGTCATTGCAACAACTCCCCATTGAATTGAAGTTCACATAATAATTTCCTCAAAACTCTGTGATGTAGGAAGTAAGAGTTAGTCAATACTTCTCTACCGTCAATCTGTCATCAAGTATTTTATTCTTAAAGTAGTAGTTCAGTCCTTGGCTTGAGATCTTGTCAACTTGGACCTGCCCCATATGGTGGGAGGGGTGGGCCTCTCATTCCATGGTGGTATTATTCTAAGGTAGCTAGGTGACAAACTGGATAGAGTGCTGGATCTGGCTTGCATCAGGAAGACATGAATTCAAATCTGGCCTCAGACGCTTACTAGCTGTGTGACCCTGGGCAAGTCACTTAACCTTGTTTGCCTCAGTTTCTTTATCCATAAAATGAGCTGGAGAAAGAAATGGCAAACCTGTTCAGGATCTTTGCCATGAAAACCCCAAATGGGGTCACAAAGATTTGGATTAAATAAACAATTAAAATGACTGAACTACAACCAATTTCTTGTTCTCCATACAGAAGTTACCTAATCTAATGAAACCTTTCATGTAGGTCAGGTCATATAGGTTCCTAATCTTGAGTCTACAGACTTTTCAAGAAAATTCAATAGCTTTTTCAATATTTCAATAATAATAATATTTCAATATAATTGAATTCTTTTGTAATTCTATGGGTTTTATTTTATGCATCTAAAACATGATTCTAACAAGGGGGCTACAGACTTCACCAGACTCAAGGAGGGGTCCATAACATAAAAAAGGTTAAGAACCTCTGTTCTAGGTCTTTTCTGTCAATCCATTAAGGCTTAGTCATTAAGTATTAATGTTCATTTGTACCATTGGAACATTCGCCAGCGGTCATCTCTCTCTCTTGTCACCCACTCTTTTCTGACGGCACATTTCTTCAGGGATGATCCTTTAAACTAATTTTTGTATAGAGATCATCCCTCAAAACCTGCCATAGTTTAGTCAAACCTCTGTCTCTCCATTGTCCTGTGGGGGTTTCAGTTCCTAGGAGATTGTGATATTTCAAGATTTGAAATACAACAGTATGACTTCAAGAACCTTTGTGTTTAAGGAGATGAATCTTTGCTCCAGGAATTTAGAATGACTAGAAGCATTATGCATTTTCCTAAGCACAAATCACCCAACTTCTCTGACTGTATTTCCCCTGCCTGCAACATGTGAGATCATGATACTAGTGTTGCCTGTGTCATGTGGTTCTTATGAGGAAAGTTCAAAAAGAAAGAAAGGATGGCATAGTATATGAATTCTTTCAATGCACATTTAGATCCATTGTCTCTTTTAAACCTCATATAGTTCTCTGAGATGGGCATTATAATTCCCTTTGACAAATGAGGAAACTGAGGTTTGGGGTAGGATCATAGGATATTTGATTTACAGGTAGGAAATATTTCAGAGGTCATTTAGTCTGTCCCCTTCATAGGAAAGATATGGACATTAAAGCGTGTTTTGCCCAGTTGCCCCACTAATAGAGATCAAAGGTGGGGTTCAGACACAAGTCTTGACTCCAGGTCTAGTGCTCATTCCATTTTCAAATGATTCCTTTCTACACCTTAAGTTCCAAGAAGAAATACAAGTTATTATTTTCTCACAGTTTTCAGATGAGGAAACTGAGGCTTGGAAGAGCTTGAGAACATATTCTTCATCACATAGCTAGTAAAACTTCTGGCATTTCTCAGGTTGTCCCCCATGCTGGAAATGCTCTCACTCTCACTCCCAACTCTTCCTCTTGTCTTCCTGAACTTCTATTAAGCCCTAATTAAAATCCTATCTTCTGCAAGAAGCCTTTCCTCACCCCTCTTAATTCTAACGACTTTCCTCTATAATTATTTCCATTTATCTTGAATATTGCTTGTCTGTACATATCTGTTTGATTGCTCTCTCCCCATTTGATTGTAAGTTCTTTGAGGGCAGGATCTGTCTTTTGCCTCTGGGTATCCTTAGCACTAGCACAGTTTCTGGAACTTGATAGTAGGCACTTAATAAATGTTTATTGATTGACTGAAATATCAGAGCTGGAATTCAAATCCTGACTAATCCTTAGTACCAGAGCCTTCCATGCTCAGATTCTGCGATTTATCCTGTATGTATCTTGTTTATACATAATTGTTTGCGTGTTTTTTCCTCTAGGAGCCTCTGAAGTTCTGGACAGCAAGAAGCACTTTTTTTTTTGCCTTTTGAGCTCTTTTGCCATCGAGCTTAACACAGTGTCAGGCACATAGTAGACACTTAATAAAGGCTTATGGACTGACTGCTAACTACAAGTCCAGCACAGTTTACATTTTAATGTGTTGCCTAAAACATCTGTGTTGAGGTCGTCTGCATCAGAGGTACTCCTGGCTTCCTAGAATGGGGCCAAAATGGACACATGGAGTCTATGCTCATTTGTCATCTCTTTTGCAATAGATGTTTCCCCTGATAAATCAAAATTATACTGTGGAACATGGCCTCATGGCTTTCATGGCCGCATTATCCTGCAATGACATTTTCCTTGCTAAGGGGCATATGTGGGGGAGCAGGAAACCTTGGCTGGTGCTGCTCCATGTTGAATCCACTGGGGTTACAACAGGGAAATGTGAATGCTCTTTGCCTGCACTCTGTGCTTCTTACTGGGTTGCATTTTTAGTCTGTGAGTTCCATGTTGCTGCCCTCATCTTGTTACTAATGGGGATCTTTGGGTGGGGCTGCACCAGGGTCAGTAACCACAGAGGACTGTCTTCCTCTCTGCAGTTCTGAGCAGTTCCAGCCTGTGGAATGATGTGACTAGTTAGTTAAGCTGTGTTTCTCAGCAAATAGAGAGTCCAGGTGTTTGCAAGCCTGTGCCTCCCACAACTGGTCTATGAGCATTTTACTCACTTGGCCACTTTGACCCTTTCTTGTGCTTAAGAGCACTGGCTCTGAGTTAGAAGACCTGGATTTAGGTGCCAGCTGTACCATGGTACAGTGGCAAGTACACTAGCTTTGTAGTCAGAGAACCTGGCTTTGAACAACACCTGGGATATTTACTTCCTGTGTGACTTTGGGCAAATCATTTTATATCCCCAGGTCTTAGTTTCTATGTCTGTAAAATGAAGAATCTGGATTAGATAGCCTCTGTGGTCTAGAGTTACTTCCCTAAAATCTTATTTACGACCTGTGTGATGTGGGGCAGTCACTTTATTTCCCTACCCATAAACTGAGGGGTCTGTCTAAATGATCCCTGAACTCCCTCTGAATGCCCTGAAATCTAGTTAAACTCTTGATTCTGTCAACTATAAACCTATGGTCAGTTTATCACTTGACTCTTTAAATTCCCCAAAGGCTACTGACCCAGACTTAGTGATTCACCTGCTTTAGTGGGAAAGATCTATGGATCTTAAAGGTCACATCAAGACGATTCAGGGCTGCTTCCTTTGTCCTCCTTCTCCTGGGCAAGGAGTTGATTGTCTCTCTGTCAGTGTCTGTCTGTCTGTCTCTGTCTCTCTTCTCTCTCTTTCACCTCTTTCTGTCTGTCTATCTTTCAATAATCCCACCAATGTTTATAAAGGCCCTACTATGTACTTGGATCTGGAGATACAAAAATAAAAACAGTACTGCTCCTGGGCTCAAGGAATTTAAATTTTTTAGTGGGAAGTTTGAGGTAGGGGGTGCATGACATGAACAAATATAAAACTATAATCCAAGTTTTGACTGAGCTAGGGTAGATCTAACATCCCAGATTGTTAGAGCTGGGAGGGACATTAGATAATATCTATTGTAATGTTTCTCAAGTTGGGCTTCAAGGGTTGTTGGGTTTTTTTTTCTGAGCCTTACATTTTTTTTGTTAGCATTAAAAATAATCATTTTAGAAGATTTCTCCCACCAAAAAGTTTCTCCAAAGTTCTGTTTTCACTGAAAGGTTCTAACTTTGCAAAATGTTTGAAAGTCACTGGCTCTAGTTCAACAGCCCCATTTCACAGATGAGGAAACTAAATTACTGAATGATTTTGTTTATTTGTTGCAAGATTTTGTTTTGTCAGGACCTGCTTAGCAATTTTATTGGTAGAGGAAACCCTCCATGAGGAAATTTTCTCTACCAAGGCAGAATGATATGTCTTCTGAAATCTCCTATACATACACATACACACACACACACATATATATATATATATGTGTGTGTGTATGTGTATGTGTATGTGTATATATAAGTATGTATATTTATATGAGGTAGGACTTGAACCCGAATCTTCTTGATCTGAGAATGTCTCTATCCTTTAAACACAATGCTTCTTCCTAAGGCTTAGTTTAGGTAATGTCAAATTATTACCTGTTAGCTTCATAATGTCAATCATACATTCATATAGCACTTTCAGGTTGGCAGAGCACTGCCTTACAGCAATCTTGTGAGAGAGATAAGTAATATTATTACTGTAAGTATTGTTATAGTAATTATGTTATAACTATTAATTATCTCATTTTACAAATGAGGAAACTGAGGCTCAAAGTTTAAGTGACTGGCCTTTGTGACATAGCGCAATTATCTGAGGCAGCATTTGAACCCAGGACTCTAGATGTAGCACTTCCCGCTGTCGTTGTCCAGTTGTTTCGTTTCAGTTGTATTTGACTTTTGCCATTTCCTTCTCCAACTCATTTTACAGATGAGGAAACTGAGGCAAAGTTGTGACTTGCCCAGGGTCACACAGGTAATCTGAAGCCAAATTTGAACTCAGTTCAAATTTGACACCAGTTCTGGTGCTCTATCTGCTGTGCCATTTAGCTGCCCCTCTTCCCATCGCCTCATTCTTGTTATTTCCCTGGTGCTCTGTTCACCACTGAGTCAGGATTTCCTCTTACAAGAATTGTGCATAAACTGGGGGTTTTCATCCTCCTTCTATTCAGGGACTTTATTGTTAAGAAAAAGCTCCTATACATTGAACATTTGTCTTCCCCTTCCTCAAGAAAGTTGCAGGCCCTTATGCTGACCCACATCATTATCCTGACCAAGCATACTTTGTTCCATCTTTTCCCATGCCCAGCTAGCAATACCCAAGGCTGTCTTCTCTATGGCCTAGTCCAGAAAGACGGAGGCGCAGATGAACCTGGCAAGTTGCGGAGGGCCTTATGGGCAGGGGATCGCTGAGAAAACTGGGAAGGGAATTCCTATACAACAACTTTAAACTGCCAACCCCGAGCTTTGACAGATGGCTTCCCTTTGATGCAGTGAATGCTTTACAGGCTGCCCACAGAATACAGAGCCGGGTACTGTATTGGACGCACAAGTCCTTGAGGTCCTGACCTTGAGCAGCTGACAGTTTAACGTGATAAGTGGTTAAATGTATCATTCTCTTTTTACAAGCTCTGTATTTATTAGTCTGTTTGTTTCCAAGCTGAGGGAAGGTGAGAATCTCAGTCCCTGTATCCACTCAGAAATGGAATTCTGAGGAAGGTTGATTTCAGGACAAGGATAGGGAGCTGTCTTTCCTCATGCCTCAGTTTCCCTTATGTGTAATGTGAAGAATCATTCTAATCCACCGATTTGGATCACAGGAGAAAAAAAACCTGATATAAAAGCCCTTCTATGGAACAAAGTCTAGGGTTAATTAAGACTGTTAGAGTTGAGGTACCAGCCTAACTTTGCAGAAATGGGGGATGGAAAAATTTTCAATACAGAGACTCTTAAGTCTTTCTCCCAGTGTTGGTCTGGCTACCCTGACAGTCACGTCTTCCTTTCACATAAGATCTAGACCTGCAAGGGACCAATTCTGTATTTTATTTTGTCCAACCCTCTCATGTTTCCTATGAAGAAACAGGCCTATTGAGGTTAACTGATTGCCCAAAGTCACACGGTCAGTTAGTAGAAGAATCCAGAATCACTGCCAGTTCCTCTGACTCCTAAGCCAGGGCTCTTTCCACTTCATGACCCTCTTTCTTCAATCATACCCTTATCACTCATCTTCTCATTCTACCCTTGTCCATTTTCTTCCTCCTTTTCCAATTCCTTATTTTGAAAGAAAGATCCATACTGTCTCTTATAGAATTCCCTAGTCTCCCACATGTCACTTTTGGGACAGTGGTTGGGGGAGTTGAATGTGTTTCCTTGGAGTCTTGAAATAATCCTCCAAGTTTTACCAAGAGGCTGACTTTCTATCATATTGGCGAAGGGGAGGTCACAGAGAGGGTTTTGGTGGGAAATTTTTCCAACCCTATGCCCCCATGCCTACTCAACATACAGAATCTTCTGGGAAGTTGGCTACTCAGGTGTGTGTTATTTTGCATGTGTGTGTGTGTGTGTTTGTGCATGTACACATGCATATTAAGAAGGGATGTTGCTTGGGAATTTGGAAAATATCAAGTTGTCTAATGTCACACCACTCTGTTGGCAGGATCCCTCCCACTGTTCTCCAGATGCCTTTTCATTTGGCTCAACTGAAGTCTTTTGAAAAATGACAACTTGTATTTTATTTCACACCTCTCCCTGAGGAACTCAAAGATTTTTTTTACCCATGATCTCCGTAATGTTTATGGGAGCCCCCATAGAAAGTTTAGATACTTCTCCTTGTTTTTACAATGTAGAAGTCATAGAAAGGTTAACTAATTTTCCTAAGATCAGTGACAGGGCTAGGAAAAAAATTCTAGTCTCCTAAGGACTAAGAGTGCTTTCTGCTAGATCAAAATGGAGGACTTTGAGTACCAGAGCAGTTGGGTACCTTCCAAAGGCTAAGACTGAATGAAGGTGGCACAATGATTAGAGGACCAGGCCTCTAGTCAGGAGGGCATGAGTTCAAATGTGGCCTCAGATACTTGCTATATGACCCTGGGCAAGTCGCGTTACCATGTTTGTTTGTTTATCTGCAAAATGAGCTTGAGAAGGAAGTAGCAAACCACTCCCACCCATTATCTTCCTCAAGAAAATCCCAAGTAGGGTCACAAAGAATTGGACATGAGTGAAATGAATGAATGGCAATAACAAAAAAGAGTGAATGAAAACAGAAGGCTGAGGCAATAAGTCCTCCTTCTTCCTGCCATGCTATCCAGTTTGGATATGGATACATACTCCATTAAAGTTTTTCCTTTAATATCAGAGAAATATGATTTCACATGTGTGTGAGTTTCCACCACCTGTGAAGATGGAAATCTCTCTATGCTTCCGAGTTGCTTTGGATGATAAAGAGGAGGAGGATGAGGATGATGATGATGATTGATTGATACTCTAGGTCACTGAAATGTGGAAAGGAAAGGAGGAATTCTGTGCTCTTTCTATTACTCTAATTTCCCCTAATTTTTCTCTTTTGCCATCCTCAGCTCCTAACCATTGATGATAACTTCTGTGGCCTGGATATGAATGCACCCCTTGGCGTTTCAGAGATGGTACGTGGCATGCCCATCTTCACAGAGGACAGGGACCGAATGACCTCAGTCATCGCCTATGTTTACAAGGAGCATTCACTGGCTTTCGTGGGTACCAAGAGTGGCAAGCTGAAAAAGGTAGGAACTTTGCCAATGGAGTAGTTCTGTGATTTTGAACTAGATCATTCCTAGTTCTGCAACTGAACTGCAGTGAGACCTTCGGAAAGCCCCTTGACCTATCTGTGCATCTCTTTCCTATTTCCTAAGGACACCTATAGTCCTAAAGTTATCTTGCTTTGTGTCTTATGGAGCTATATAGATACCTTGAATCAAGAAATTGATTCCAAAGTGTCTGAATGGTTATTATCTGTTTCCTTTGTCTTCCTGCCATGGAAAGGTAGGAGATCAGATCCATAGGTATGTAGAGATAGGAGAGCAAAACTTGGCAGTCTATTATGTTGCTAAGGAAATAGAATGATTGAAAGGGGAGTATTGTCAGTCTCAGAGAGAAAAGTGTGGTGCTTGAGACCAGGTAGTTAAAAAGAGAGATGAAGAAAAACCTGGGAAACACATGGGAGAGATAGAAGAGGGCTCTGCTATCATCGCTGACCTTGCAAGGCCCTGAAAGCCTTATTGTGCTGTCTTTATTTCTGTTTCCTCTTGTATATGAATAGATAAAGGTTGGCTACCAGGTGTTTATTTATTTTTTGCCCCAGAATTCCAGAAAGAACATCTGCCAAAATGTGACAACTTGGGACAGGTGGTATTGATCTGCATCAGGAGGTGGGTAGCCCACTGATAAACTTAGAGATCCTGGAAGGATGCAGGAGTATTTTATGCATGCCTAGTTTTTGAGTAGTAAAATGTTCCATTGATCCTTCATATCTTATGGGAGTTCTTTGGGACAAGCAGAGAAGAAATGTTTGTCTTCTACCTAAGAAGGGTCAAGGAAAAGTGGATGGTAGTCTTGGTTTGAGGAAAACCTCTGGAAAGTGAAATTGGGGCAACCCCAATAAAACATGAGCCCATTAAGGAGGTAGGTTCAGGAACCTAAGGCTGGTTACACCCTAGGGTCTGTTCTTTTTTATATCTTGTTCCTGGTTGGCCAGAGGCTGGCCTAAGCTAAGGAAATGGGTTAATGATGTCATGATAAACAGTGGTGACCCTCTGGAGTAACTTTATCAGTCTTGGAGCTGGAAGTAGGCATCACTCAGCAGCCATACAACAACCATTGCTATTTTACTCTGTCCTTTCTTGGACCCAGAACATGCTCTCTAGGTTTGGTTACAGGTGATAAGGTGTTAGAAACTAACTGAAGAGGGCAATTCTGTGATTGCAATGGTTTGATGGGGCCCCTTTTTCTCTGACTCTGGTGACTCGAGTTGGCAGATGCATTTGGTAATGCCAAGGCTTCCATTAGGGCAAGGTGATGAAAGAGCAGAAAACATTGGGGCTGCTAATGGGGACGATTAGACTGCTTGCCGGATTAAGGTGCTGAATGAAGGCGGGTATATGTGAATTTGGTATGGAACTGGTGGCAGCAGGTGCCATCAAAGCTAGGGAGTTCTCTAAGGGATTTGGATATACCTGACTTTTTATTGTAATTCTATCAAGGTGTGCTGGGTGTGACTGATGCCTTAGCCCTGGAGACCTCTGGTGAGGTTGAATTGAATGTTGCCAGAACATGATCTCTTCCAAATCAACCAGTGCAGTTCTGTTGTGGATTATTAGCAGCACTGGAGCTGAATGAGCCAGGGCCACAGTACATTATACATGTTGTATGACACATACCTCTTCAGTTGGCTTCCGAGCCTTTTTGTGACTGTATATAATGGGCACCCCTTTAGTTGGCTTAAAATTGAACCACAATCTTTGCCAAGGAAAATTCTGACTCCATGCAGAGCTCAAGAAATGCTTGTTTTGCATAGGCTGCAATTGTGATTCTTTGAAAATCCTTTCATTTCACTGGTGTGCACCCCATACTCCAGCAGAAATTGCATGACCTCCATGTTTCATGAGGGGCAGTAACTAAAAGAAACCGTGACCTGGTGATAAGGCTCTTCCCACACAGAAAGGTTGTTTTTTAGATGACAGGCAAAGTCTGTCTACCACAAGGCCTGTCCTTGAAGACTTCCCAGTGTGGTAGGGCCTGCCAGGGCTCTGCTAGCACAGGCTTTGGAGACCTAGAGTCACCTCCATGTCACAGCAAGGCAATTGGATATGTGAGATACGCTAGAAATTAGGGGAAGTCAGGCGAGAGTGAAACAATGCTCTCTGACATGAAGCAGATGCTCTGTGTTCCTTCCTTTTTCTCTATTGTATGTCTGGACTATGACCACAGATCTCCAGAGTAGAAACACTCTCTACAAATCCTCAGTGACAGTATATGATAAATCATATAGTATGATAGAATATCCCAGGTCAAGGTTGTTTTATTTTAGACATTCTGTTCTCTGTAGTATGGCCTATAGTAAACTGAGAAGAGGATTAGAGTCAAGGCATCTCTCTTTCATAGCTGGTTTCTGGAAAAGAAATGTAAGTGGATGAAAATATGTTAGTCATCTCCTGTTTATTCTGGGCAAAGACGGTTTGCAATAGGGCCTCATTTATCCAGAATCATACAGCAATGAAGTATTCCTTATAGATCCTCTTTCCCCAGATAACTGATGTACATACCCTTATTTCCCAAAATGTTTTTATTTTTTATGAAAGTCCTTAGAATCACAATGTCTTCTGTACATAGTATGCCAAATATAATTTATCCATTTGATATGATTGGTGATGGTTACACACATCCGTTATTTCACTGTGTTGAAAACAAGTAGTGCCACTAGAAGCTATGGAAATGTGTATGGCTGTTTGCCTCTGCAATATATGACTCCAGATTATCATACTCTTTGATTCCTTGGGTTTGACTTCTGTAATTCTTCTTCCTCTTCCACTATTGGGTATCCTCCTCCTGTTAACCATATTTTTAGTGCCTACTTGTAGCAGCGCCTTTTCCCCCAACCTGTCCCTTATTTCATAGCTTTGCATGGACTGCCTCTGGTATATACTGTCTGTGTAGCCCTGGGCAAGCCACTTGCCCCAGGCAGTTCTCAAGTTACAGACAAGGTGATGACCTCCAATAATAAAGGGAGTTTCCACACCCTGGGGTTCCTTATAACAACAAAACCACAGGTCTAGTCCTTAATGAGTTGGGAAATCAGACAACCTAGCTTGTTAGAATTGTGTGCAAATCAAGAGTGAATGAAATTTAAATGTATGCCTATGGACTTGCCAATGAGTAGAATGCATTGAGCTTTAGCAAAAGGACTTTCAAAATGTTTATTTCTTCTCCTAATAGATTTTTTTAAAAACTTAACTTTCTGGTTCTTGACTGAATTTTAAATAGTTGACTAAACGAGCTGTACTAGATATACTTTTTTAAAGCATGATAAATAATGTACAATTAAGACATATTCGGTCAGATCCAGTCGATCTCTAAGCAACCTGAACAGTAAGCACAAAAATCTCCAAAGTGCTTTAACTCAAGGAGTTAAGTGCTTTACCTGAGCACAAACTAATTCAGGTAGGCTGAAAGACCTTTTCATTAGCTACCGGTGACTGGCTGGCAAGATGGGAAATTAGAATATTGTCTGGGCTATTTAGAGATTTTGTTCATTCATTTAAGAAACACTTATGAAATACCTACTATGTACCAAGAAAGGGTTCTGGGAAAAAGACTAATGAAGAAATTAAATAATGAGTAATTAAGAAATTAAGTAATAAATAATTAAGTAATAGTGATTGAGGATTCACTGGCCTGAAAAGTCAATTACTTAGCCAAGAGAAAGTCAGTGCTTAAAGCAGTGACTAGCACATAGTAGGCACTTAATATTTTTTGAATTGGATTGGATCCCTTCAAGGGAGATTGGTCATGAAAGAGTGTCTGGCTTTTTCTTGAAAAGGGATTGCCATAGCCCTTGTTCTCAAGAAGTTGGGTCAACAGTGTCATCTTCCTCATCAAAGGGCTATGTGATCATGGGTGCACATCATTAGGAGCCATGGTCAAAATCTCCAGCGTTCTAAAGAGAAAGGTATCCTTGGAAAAGCTAAGGGAAGGGCTGTGGCTTATAAAACTTCTCTGAAGTTCAGGCAGTCTTGTCGTGAATGTGATCATGTTCAGACAGGGAGTCGTTAGGGTCTTAGCATTTTCTAGCCTAAGATCTTAGAAGGTTTATGTAATTGGGTGTAACTGGAAAACTCATTTTTTAATTGGGGGGCAGGGTTGTGGTAAGGGGAAGGAAGAAAAAATAATTTTAAAAGGTTTTCTCATTTTAAAATTTATATTTGCAATTATTTCCCTCCCTCTCTGCCACCTCCCTGTCCCCTGTAGAACCATACCACAAAACCGAACAAAAAGCCACAAAACCCTCACAATAAATACTCAGTAGTCTAGCAAAATATCTCCAAGTTACCCATGTCCACGTATGCATGTCTGTTTCAGGATTTTAAGTCCACTGCTTCTCTGGCAGGAAGTGAAAGTGTGATTCATCCTCAGTCCTCCTTATATCATAATTTATCATTATATTTATCAGAGTTCTACAGTCTTTCAATGTTTCAACACTTAATTTCCAGGGTGATAGGAGTGGAGTTATACACACCTGAAGGGAAAGGGCTGAACTCTTGGTCCCATGGAGGGAAATGAGCAATGATGCCCTGGAGAGGAAAGCAAAGCCTACTCAGCCACAAAACTTTGGAATGGTGGCACTTTTTAATAATATTGCCAAATCCCAGCCATAGTTCATATGACCAGTCAGCACAGAAGCCCCTGAGGGACCATCTGAGTTGAGAACGGAAAGCCGGGCCTTTGGGTTTGTTGTTTGAAATAATAAAAAATGAAAGTAGCAAGTTTATTTATTTATTTTTCCCTAAACAATGGAATGTCACATACCACACCCCAGCCCCCCAACCAGCCTCCATTCCCACCCTTACTCCCCTTCCTTGTAATAACTCAGGCTTGCTTTTCCCAGAGGTTATCTGGACCCAAATCACCTTTGGGCAAAAGACCAGGTGTGAAAAGCTTTCATGCTGAAGAGGATTTTGCAAGAAGTTTTGTGAGTTGCTGAAAACCAGGGAGTTACAATAATGGAAATCACAGTGCAGCCATAATTACAGTTGCCTTGTCTCAACCCTGTAATAATCCCCTGTGCTTATCCAGTGCCTTTCAGAGCTCTCTGCAGTATGACAGGGGACTCGGAATGGCGAGTGTGGGCGTCAGTGGGCATGGGTACGGGTCTGAGGGGAAGGGGGTTTCAGTAGATGTTTTCAGGGGTCCAGAAGCTACGCTCCATCCAGGTTCACTCTGAGGACAGCCCTCAAATTGCTGACTATTGATTATATCTGAAAGGGGTACATCCTTTCAGCCTTGTTTCTCATTGCTATTATTTCTTGTAGACTGTGAGCACATTATATGGAGAGAGTTGGGGGGAGAATGTTGGGGAACTACCCATTTAAATGCCCCCCTTCTTTTGGTTTTGTTTTATGTTGTGTATGCTGTAGATGATATTGGCAGCCTATTTCAAAAGGTAAATTTTATATGCATGTGCATGCTAGAGATATGCTATATCAGTGTGACAGATGTCAGCTTTTGTGGGGTCCTTAGCCAGAAGGCATGACCTATTAAGATTTCAAGCTCTGGTTTAAAAGAAAAATCTCAAGAGAAAAATGCTATTTTGATTGGCTGCAGGTGCCTCTGTAGAGCTTCTCTGAAAGCTCTTGGCATGTTGGATGGGGAGTCACTAGGTCTATCCTGAAACAGAAGAGGTCTGTCTCCCCCATACCCTTTAAATTTTTCTTACTAAACAATCTGTGCATCATCCTATCTGTTTACCTCCTGGCACCACTCTATACTTATCTCCAATACTTCAAGTATACTTGTTTTCCTTTATGTGAGTGCTCTTTCGCCCTACATCAGAGAGCCTTAATCTGGGAGCCCTGAACTTGCCTTTTAAATACCTGAATATCTCTGTTTCCTTTGTAACCCTATGAATTTTATTTTATTCATTTAAAAATGTGATTCTGAGAAGGGTCCATAGGTCTTACTACTTACTACTGCCAAAGTGGTGTATTACATCAAAAAAGCTAATAATCCCTACCCCTATCCCCTATCCTATAAATCACAATGCTTTCATGCTTTAAAGGAAAGTCATCATGAACTGTTATGGTCTCTTCAAAAAATAATATCATCCGGTGACCAGTGCTGGTCATGAGTGTCTCAGGTCATAGCTCTATTGGTCATCAGACAGCAGATACAGGGCACACTGCTAGACCCTCACTCAATTTCCTTCCAGCTTAGTGGGACCTAGTGGGTTTTAGATTCCACTGGCATAGCCTTTGAGAACCTAGAGTTGGTCATACTAGACCCAGAAGTGAGGCAGCTAATACATGGTGTAACCCATTGGATCTCATCATAAAATGCCACTGGGGGTGGGTTGCATCTTTCTTTTTTTTAAAAAAAAAATTATTTATTTAACTTTTTACATTCATTTTCACAGAATTTTGGGTTCCAAATTTTCTCCCCATTTGTCCCCTCCCCCATCCCAATACACCGAGCATTCTAATTACCCATATCACCAATCTGCCCTCTCTTCCTTCATCCCTCCCTTCCC
>JAQQSK010002271.1:0-35367 GCA_028658325.1 Potorous gilbertii | reverse complement strand
ATTGAAGAAGACTATGACATCAGAGAAATGATGACATGACTTGCACTTGACTGTTTTCAGTGAGGGAGGTCTGTGTAAGGTGACCAGCCTCACTTTCTCCTCCTGAGCCATCTGAATCCAGTGACCAGATATTTATCAGGATGACTGGAGCTGGTCCAGGATGCAATGGGAGGTCTTGGCCTTTTTAGGGTAGCCTTTTCAGGTATGCACTTAGAGGGAGGTTAATGCTCATTATGTGAACAGGCCTCTTTAAGAAGTAGTCAGGGAATGGCCCTTTCAATGAACAGAAGGAAAAAGAACAAAATCAAGCAGGGAGGGAAACAGAATTGATAATCACTATAAAGCAGCCATTAAGTGCACTGGGTTTAAGGATTTGGGGGAAGGCAGGAAGGAAGGGCATCTAGCCAGTAAACCCCAAAGGAAGGAGAGGGGAAGACAGAAGGGAGAGTATGAATGAGCCAGGTTAGCCAGCTAGCTGTGTCCCTACTCTGGCACTTGGTCTACTCACAGGTTGTATAAGATATTGGTCTAAATTTATTATCTGCTAAACCTCTTTCCAGCTTTCCCAAAAGTTCTTCTGAAGAAATTTATAGCCAAGTATTTTATGTTCTTGGGTATACTGATTAAACTCTTTCTGGTCTATATGTGTCTAGTCCATATCTACCTTTCTAACTTTTAACAAGGACCAAATAGTTTTGATGATTAGTGCTTTGTAGGATAATTTGAGGCCAGAATGTGCATTGCCCACATTCATTCTCACTTTGTATAAGATTTATTTCCCTCTAACCAACATTTATTTAGTGTCCACTATCTGCTATAAGCATTAAGGTGTAATGGAGGATTCTCATTGGAGTCAGGAAAACCTCTGTTCAAATCCTCCTTCTTATGCATTCTAGTTATTTGATCATGGTCAAGTCATTTAACCCCTCAGTGCCCTAAGCAATTCTCTAAGACCGTAAGTCACTGATGAGCTGTTGGACCCCACAGAGCAGCGCAGGAAGTTTCCGCCTGGAGATGGATCACAGATTATTATTCCACTGATAGTTATTTTAATTAATAGTTATGATAACAGTTAGCATTTATATTTGTCTTACGGTTTGCAAAGTGCTTTACACACGTTTACTCATCATAACAGTCCTACGAGGTAGAGGCTACTAACGTCCCCATTTTACAGATAAAGACAGTAAGATACGAAGAGAGTAAGTGAATTGTCTGCTAAGTGCCTGCTTGAAGATTGAGAAAAGACTTAGTGCAAGGCATTGTGTGAGGTCTTGGGAGATAATAACTTAGTTTACTGAAAGAACAATTATGAGATATAGAGGTTTTCAAGAGGGAAGGTAAATTGATAACTGGGAGGTACTAGAGAGTGAAATAGAAGTTGTTTTTTTTCAATGGCACATGTAGGAAAGTCACCACTGGGAACCAAAGACAAGGTACAGGTATCTTTTCTCAGGGAACCAAGTTTTCGATCAATAATAGGCAACTCCTGACTGAGCTTGCTAATGGCAAATAAATCTCTCTCATCCGGAAAAGCCATCAGTTTTGAAAAATACACAAATATTTTTATTATTTCAGAACTTAATGAGGGAAAATTAAATGGCAACTGAGTGCAAATGAAAACTAAAACTCTCAATACACTTTATAGGAAATGAACTCTGCTGAGGACATCTGGCTATGTTCAATTTATTTCAGATCCAAGCACAGCCATTCCTATGCAATGAACTTCTCTACTCTTAGAAGAACAATATCAAGAACGCCACGTATTTATTTGGTGTTCCATGGCTGCACAGAATTTTCAGAGGACCTGGTTTACATCTTCCCTCCACTTCTACACATGTGATCTTGGTAGTCTCTTTGTCTCTCTATACCCCAATTTAGTTGATAGTAAAATATGACTAGATCATCACTAAGGTCCCTTTTAGCTTCAAATACTAGGGTTTGATGATCCATTCCAGCTGCAGGAGTCCAGTGTAACCCAGTGAAATCAGCAATGAAAACAGATGGTTTTATTAGAAGACAATGTTTATAAGGGGCTTTATATATATATATATATATATATATATATATATATATATACACACACACACACACACACACATATATACACACACATATATATGTATATGTATATATCCCCTGTTCTTCCAACAACTATGTAAGATAGGTGCAATGGGGAATACTTTTCTCTAGTCTACCCCAATAGGCAACCTGGGGTTCCGTGACAAGGTGAAATTCACTGAGCTATCATATTGCGCTTATCCTTTAAAAGGAAAAAATTATATAGATCAGGATTATACCCCAACTCTATTTCTCTATTCCTGGGCAGAAGGCCTTTACAGCCAAGGCACTAGTGCTGGTAGGCAGCTGTAGCCCACAAAGAAGTGGAGAAATGAGTTCTTGGGCCAAGGAAGGACCTGGAGCAATTGCAGCTGGTAGAAGCTGGTAAGTGGCAACACCTAAACTCAAACCATGACCTTCTGACCTGACTTCCGGAGTGCTTTCCAAAATCCTCTCAGTTTATCAGATATAGTCTTTCCTGTTATAAAGCAAGAGATTTATCTCCCCTCAGAAGGCCATTTATTTTTCCATTTGTGATTCTCTGAGTGGTCTATCTTCATAGAATCCATAATATCCTCTGAGTGTCCCAGAGAGCAGCCCTGAAATTCTCTTAATTCTTTCTTTTTAAGATAGCTTTTTAACTTTTAAAATTAAGTAACCACTTTACTAGTTCCATTGCAAAATGAACTTCTTCCTCCTCAAGGCTATATATGCACAATTGGCATTTTATTTCATAATGTACTTTTCCTTTTCTTTGTCACAGATGTCCAAGAAAAACTCCTAAATAAAAATAGGGGATTGTGTAACAAATCAGGGGAATGTATGATCTAAGAAGTGTTACTAAAAGCAGCCCAGATAGCAGTCACCTGTCAGACAAATTACCTTTCAGAAACAGTTCTATTTTCACTTCTTTATTCTTATTGAATCCTTTGTCTCAGTTTCTCTATTCAATAAAAGGTTGGCCATTTCCATTTCTGGGAAGGGTGCTTAAAGGTCCAAGGTTTTACTAAGAGCTTGGAAATGATGCTTTTGTTTTTTGTTTCATTTTCAACAGTCAGGCAGTCCTGTATATTAAATATGTAAAAACACCTATAACAATGGAGGTGTTGAACCTCAAAAGTTCATTTTTTAGTCAAGTATTAGAAATTCAGTACATTTTCTTTTTCATTAAACTGTATTATCAATGGTGGTCAGGCCCCACAAAAGTTTGTTTTTTAGCCTACCATGTACTTTAACTAAAAAGCCTAATAGTATGATTTCAAATACAGCTAGAGGACTTTATACCAATTTCTATGGAGGAAAAATACATTTGGAGTTTGTATGAGCATATTGGGAATAAATCTGCCATCTTCTTGGACCCAGCAGAAGAGTCTTTTCCCTAATGCCTTGGTGATGATGAACAATGACAAGAACTGTGTAAATATTACTAGGCACTAATAACTTATTAACTCTTATATTAGATGGTCTCTGAAGGTCCTTCTCATCTCTAAATCTGTAATATTGAGATACATTTACATGAGAGCTAGTAACCTCTCTATATTTGCATAAAAGTAGGCAATTGCAAGTCAACCACATCCCAGGCATTCTACAGGATTGGAGAATAGGGGACATTTGCTCCCTATCTACTTTTTTGCTGCCTACTTACCTATTGTTAATGGAAGAAACAAAGTGGAGTCAAAGTAGGATACAGATTCCAATCTATCTAAACTATTTTCTCTTTGCCTTCAAGGAAAATAGAAACACACCCCTAATCAGAAACCAATCTATATTTCCCTTACTTGTCTCCTACAGGGTGGGACTCGCTGATAATAGGTTCTTGGCAAGTTGTTTCAGTGAAAACAGAAAGGCAACATTAGTTACCCAGCATCACAAAGTAAAATAATGGGATGAGAAAAAAGACAACCAAGTCCTGTTATTAGCTAACTAGCTAGACACTCACCATACTATCTACCTTGATGTCTGTCATTTTTTCATGTCTACACAATACTATTACACTAAATAAAAGCTATATACATTTATCAGTAACCAAAAAGACCCTAAAATGATATGTTTACAAATCAGGGAAATGGCTGCAGATACAATAAAGTTTCCCATTAAGACTAAATGCTGCAAAACATGGATTGCAGCAATTTTCACACATTTTAGGTTGTTATACTCCATAGTGAGTGAATTTAATATTCTCAATTCTAATAATTCCAGAGAAATTGTGGCCATAGGGGATAAAGCTACAGAGTAGTTGAAAGCCTTGTTTATAAGAGTTTCTCTCTCTTTTTTTAAAAAGAAAGTCTTCTGGAAGAAAAATAAATTGTAACCTGAAATGGAGGTAACCCAAAATTTATATTTATATATATTTATGAAGATTCCATTATGAACAAAGTCTTGTGTGTATATGACAATATAGTCCATACTTTCAGAGGCATGGTATTTTAAAGCTGAAGTCTCTAAATTTTCATTTTACAGAAAAGGAACCTGAGGCTAAAAGAGAGTAAAGTGACTTGGCTAAGACCACAGGGAAAAGGGGGTTGAGGGGAAGAGACAGAGTCAGGGCAGACATCCAGATGTGTTAACTCTATGATGCTCTTTCCACTGCATTATCTCATCTCTAGTTAAAGAGAGGAAAAACTATCTCACAATATGAGACAGCTCCAGCTTAATGGGATCACATTAAGTGCTATCTAACTACAGAATCTCAGGCCTGAAAGGTACCTCAGTAGTCGTCTAGTCTAGGTTCTAGCCGAAAATTCAGTCCCTTTGAGGAACTCCATTAAATACACCATTTGTCTACTTCATCAAAAAACAAAGGGTGTGTATGGGGGAGACATATAAAGGAAGAGTGTTCCAAACTAGTTTACATTGATGGTCTCTTGGTACCATGCTGTCTAAATCAGCATAAATGATATCTTTCCAATCACCACAGAAACTAACGATTTTGGCAACCCTCGTCCTCAGAGATGACCATTGACTAGGAGAAATAGCACACTTGATTTCATTCTCCAGGATGTCTGGATCTAGATTAGTAACCACACCATTGTGGTTATCCATGATGTTAAGATCTTTTGTGTATTTTCCTTTTGCATATTCTTGCATTTCTTCTTAATCTGTTCTGCTTTTGTTAAATCCCTAACATTTTTATTTTTTATCATTCCCATTTTTGCATTGAAAACTAATTTTCTTGAAGAGATCTCTTGCCTTTCCCATTCAATCATTTTCTTCTATCTTTTTGCACTGCTCATTTAAGGAAACCTTAAAAACTAGGACCAGCCAAGTCCCAAATGTTTATTTGGCTAATGCGCTGCATATTAATGTTGAGTTTATCCGTCAGAAGAGTGGGAAACTTCTGGGTTGGGGGGTAGGGAGAGACAGTGAGAGAGAGAGAGACAGAGAGACAGAGACAGGGAAGAGAGAAGGGAGGAGAAGGAGAGGGACAGGGAGGAAGAGGGGAGGGAGAGAGTAAGGGAGGAAGAGGGGAGGGAGAGAGTAAGGGAGGAAGAGGGAGAGGGAGAGAGAGGCAGAGAGACATCCTGATATTCATGTGGGAAATTTCCCTTTTATTTCTCTTTTCACTATAAAAAAGCTGTCACTTTGGATGGGTTGGTGGGCATTGGGCAAAACCTGAGAAAAGAGTTAAAACTGTATCATCACCTTAGCAACAATGTCCATACAGGTTGCTTCCCAAGAATTATATACCTATTCACATGGCCAGGAAAGTTCAATGCCAATTGGACTTCAGGACAGGCCCAAATTATTTTCAGCCAATTGGATCTGGGTAGCTTCTGTTGTTGAGAAACTGAGAGGCTGCACTTGACTGTACAGTAGTCTAGATGGGGAAAGGAAAGGCATCTCCAAAGTAAGGTCATTAATTCTTAAAAGAGACTGCACTTGACTGAAAAATACTCTAGATGGAGAAAGGAAAGTCATCACCATAGATGGAGAAAGGAAAGTCATAGCCAAAGTAAGGTCATCAATTCTTTGAAATGGCATCCCATGGAAAAATTGTGTATCACACACAGAAAAGATATAGTAGAGTATCAATAGTAGGAAAAGAGTGGGGAAAGAGCCAGTGTTTAATATTTGCCCCTAAGATATTTTGGTCTGAAATGAGGTAGTCTTAGTGGAAATTTTAAGAAGAACATAGACAAAGATCTTAAGATTCTTTGGCAACATAACTTGCTTCAGATAACCTCTTCCTGACAGACCTGATGGAAATATCCATCCAGTTCTGTGAAAGAATACTAGAACAGCAAATGAGCATAAAAATCACAGGACTAAAGGGTATGGATGGATGCTAACCCCAAGTCAACAGAGGTGGGAGCCAACTAACAATGGCAGACTCATCAGAGTTGGAGTTATCAGGCCTACATTTCAGGTCTTCAGTCTTAGATCATTTTGATTTGGTCCAGCAGGCTCAGTGTTGCTAGTATCAAGACAGGAAAGGGAAGTTTATGTGTGGGCACCTAAAGGAAGGGAACCCCTAACTACATATATCAGTCAGAAAACTCACTTTCCTAAGGTATAAAGTTTACTTGTACCCATATTTCTGCTGTGGGGACTACTCTAATCATGCAGCTTGATGGTGAAGTCAGAAGTATCCCCATTCTGATGGAAGAAAGATCAGGGTAATATACATTCCCAAAACAAGGCTCAAGGAAGTGGTTTGGAAATTATTCAAGTCAGTGGCATAAGGTTACTGGATTCTGGGATGGAATCTCCAACCTAAGAATATATTTCAGTATATGGGGTGCAGAGTCACCGCAGTTCTGGGGCCCACTTTCTTCATCTGAAAATGAGGAAGATGGACTAAATTGGATGACCTCAAAATATTCCACAAGCTCCACATTTTAATGATAAATTGGGGTGACTCTGTCTGAAACATTTCTTTATCATTCTAGATACTTGTCTAAGGTCTCATTTTAGCAAGAGAAACTCATAGCAGCTCTGCATAAGTGGACTCTCAAGCATCCTTATGTTCTGAAATATGATACCAAATGCAAGTAACATATGAGCTTTATGAGTCTGTTTCATATATTTCAGGAGAAATGATATTATCTAAGCTAATTAAATCAATTCATCTGTGTAACTCTATGTAACGTTGCACTTTTTCCAAAAATGTTCCTTGGGGCATCTTTTGCTCACATTTGGGCTTTTTTCAAAATTCCAAAGGTAAACAAGAGAAAAAAGTGATAATCCTTCAAAATAGTTTTTAATCAAGGAAGACCAAAGCCCCAGAATATATAAGTATCAAATTCTCAATTTATTCATTTGTTTGCTTTGTTTGTTCTCTGTTATCATTAGTAAGTTGACTACCTATTTATTTAGAGATGAAGTTTTTACTCAGTCTCTGTTTCTCTCTCTCTCTCCTACCATCAATCATCATCACCATCATCATCATCACCATCATCATCATCATCATCATCATCATCACCACCACCACCCCCAACCCCACCAGAAGCAGTAGCATCTGGCAAAACTATGTACTACAAGTCAAATTCTCTTACAAGGAAATTACAAGGACAAGGAAGAATACTCCTGGTCTACCATCACTTTGTGGTCCCAAATAATTATAGAAGCAACAAAGCTAATACCTTAGTCTTCGTTATATAAAAATTTGGCTTATAAATATATCTCTCAACCAACTCAGGGTGTTATAAGGATCAGGTGAAATAACACAGTTAAAGCACTCATCAACTCTTGAATATTTTGTAAGTTTTCCAATCCAATACCTATGCTGGGACATCAGAGCTGACATTCAAAAGTCTGGAAGGGAAGTTTATTGATGTAGTCCTAGAGAAAATACATTGCATTTTAATGGAGTATTTATTTATATTTTTGCCACCAAATTTTACTATAATATTTCAACACATCACAGAAATGTCCTCAGGTTCTCAAATGTTTTATGAGTATATTATTACAAGCTCCAGTAGATCCTACCAAGCTTGAAGTTTAAGGTACAGGTAAATGTTATAGACATTATGTCTGTTACACAATGACCAAGTTTGCTATGTTTATATATATATTTTTTAGTTGCAGCAACTAACTAATGCTACCTCCAAAGGCAAGGAAGAGACTATGCTCTTCATCAGCACTCTAAAGCCCACAGATTGGACAACACTAGGCTCCTGCCCAAGTTTCACTTAAGGGCTATTTAGACCCTCCTGGCTTAAGAGTGATTACCAATAGTAAATGTTGCTATTTCCCTCCCAGACTGATGTAGTCGTTTTTCTTTGCCTCATTAAAGGAGTCCTCCCCTGACTACTTCTTAAACAGGTCTTTTTACTGAATAGGCATAACCTCACCCTAAGTGAGTACCTGAATAGTCTTCTCCCATTGTATCCTGGGCCATCTTCATTCATTCTGATGAATATCTGGTCACTGGATTTAGATGGCTCCAGAGGAGAAGTGAGGCTAGTCACCTTGCACAGATCTCCCCTCATTCAAAGCTAAGTCAAGTGTAAGTCATGTCATCATTTCTCTGGTAGCATGGTGGCAATGAAGGATGAACACAATACGTGAGCAGACACAGCTAGCTGGGTAACTCAGTTCCTCCTCTCCTTTCTGTCTCCCCCTCTCCTTCCTTCTCCTCTCCAAAGGAAGATAAATTTGGATGGCCAGAGGATGGCCAGTTGACTTGGGGTATACTGGCTAGATTTCTTCCCTTTCCTTCCTTTTCTTTTCCAAAACCTTAAACCTACTGTACTCTGAAGCCCAAAGATTGGACTACACTAGGCCCCTGCCCAAGATCCACTTAAGGGCTGTTTTCTGGACCCTCCTGGCTTTAGGGTAATTATCAATAAATACTGTTGCTGTTATCCTCCTAGTCTGATGAAGTTATTTTTCTTTGCTTCATTAAAGGGGCCATCCCCTGACTACTTCTTAAATAGTCTTATTCACTGAATGGGCATTACCTCACTCTAAGTGAGTACCTGAATAGATCTGGGCCTAGAGGGGCCAAGGTCTCCCATTGCATCCTGGGTCATCTCCCGTTATCCTAATGAATATCTGGTCACTGAATTCAGATGGAGATTCTCAGGAGGAGAAAATGAGGCTGGTGACCTTGAAGAGACCTCCCTCAGTCATAACAAAGTCAAGTGCAAATCCTGTCATCATTTTTCTGATGGCATGGTCTTCTTCGACAACGAAGGATAAACACAACTAGCATGCATTCTCAGTGTCTTCAAAATCACAGATCCTAAAAGTAGTGAGGCAATTTTTTTTTACATTTATGTAATATTCTCTGTTTACTGTATTTACAAATGATAAGGGAAAGTGGGAAAGGGGATCTTTTAATCTTCTAAAACAAAAGATCATGGAAGGCCTAGGGTAATAGGATCATAGATATGGAGCAGGAAGGATCCACAGAGGCCAGCTACTCCAATCCCTACACTTAAATAAGAAAGCTGAAGTCTAGGGAAGTAAAGTGATTTATCCAAGGTCCCACAGGTCTAACTTATTGAGGTGGATTTGGAACCCATGACTCCTGCTCCAGAGCTCTATACCATGAAGACTTATTCTGTTTTCATCCTTTCTGCTATAATTTAAGTACAATAAAACCTATCCTTTAAAAATGATGACTTGCTTTTCAAAACACTGTATGCTATTTACTTAAGTAAAACATTAATACATGTGACTTTAGTTGGCTGATATAATATGCAATTTTAGAATGTTTATTGCTGGTTGTCTGGTATTTTTTATCATATTATTACAGATGGTACCTAAATATTTTGGCCAACATATAACTTTATATTTTCTAATTAATATGCAAAATTATTACCTAAAATAAAACATTTTATTGTAGTCATTAAGCCACACAAACATAGTTCACAAAATAACTCCCCATTTCCTTATACTATAAATAACATTACCATTCTATAATTTACACAAGCTATAAGAATTTTATCATTTCTGACTCAGATCAACATTGAAAGGAACCTTAGAAGACATGGAGTCAAACCAGACCCTGATCAAAAAATCCCTCTACAATCTGAGGAATCATTATCCAGCCTTGTTTGAATACCTTCATTGATGGGGAATGTACCAATTTCCAGTTATTCATTCTGGTTCTGAATAAGATAAAGTACTAGAAAATTCCTCTTTTCATTGACCTAAAATTTGTTCCTCTGAAAATTCTATCCATCCATTTCTCAGAAATTTTCTCCTTTGTCCCTGACATTTTCTGTGACTACGTAAAGACCTCCAATTTCCCTCTTTGAAGTGTTAGCAGCACTTAGTGTCTGTATGAGACAATTTAGTATTTATTTTATTTCCTCCCAAACACATTCTTTCTACAAATTTCTCCATTTCTGTTGAAGAACACCATCCTTCCAGTCACCCAGTTTCACAACCTTGGAGGCATTTCATCGTTCTTTTTTTTTCAATTCTATAAACAATTAATTGTCAAGTATTGTTCATCTTACCGTCACAATATCTTCTGAATTCATTCTCTTCTTCCTACTCGCACATTTTCTAATATAGTTCAGGATCTCATTATATCTCATTTGGACTACTGGAATAGACTCCTAATTAATCTTTCTGCCCCTGGTCTCTCTCCTCTTCAATACATCTTCTACACAGCTACCAAATTGATATTGCTACAACCCACATCCAATGACATATCTATACTCGAAAAACAAAAACAAACCCCCAAAATATCCAAACCCAAACTGAATGGCTCCCTCTTAAGCCTGGGATCAATGTAAACCTTTCAACCTAACAGTTAAAGTCCTCTGCAATATTGCTCCCATTTCACATTTTTCCCACTCTCCAATTCAGTTACCCAGGGGCATGAGAGCTATTCTCTCTATGCCTTCTTACATTTCTACTTGCATAAGTTTGTATAAGTGGTACTTATTGTAGAGCATGAACTCCCTCCTTACCCTTATCTCCTGGGCTCTGGAGGAGAAGCGAGGCTGGTGACCTGCACAGCCCTCCCTCACTCAAAACAATGTCAAGGGCAAGTCATGTCATCATTTCCCTGATAGACAGCATGGTCTCTTTAGGCAATGTGACACAGCTGTCTGAATTGGGACCCAGCTAGCTGGGTAACTTAACTCTTCCTCTCCTGTCTGCCTCCCCTTCCCCTTCCTTCTCCTCTCCAAAGGAAGATAAATTTGGATGGTCAAAAGATGACCAGTTGACTTGGGTTTTACTGGTTCCTCTCCTCTCCTTTCCTTTCGCAAAATCTTCAACCTAATGCACTCTGAAGCTGGGATGCCTATGAGCCCCTGCCTAAGGGCTCTGACCCTCCTAGATTTACACTGATTATCAATAGTAACTGTTGCTGTTTCTGTTCCAGTCTGATGTCTTTTTTTTTTCTTACCCTCATTAAAGGGGCAATTCCCTGGCTATTTCTTAAACAGGCCTATTCAATGAATGGGTGTTAACCTCACCCTAAGTGAGTGCCTGCAAAGACCTTGACATAAAGGGCCCAAGGTCTCCCAGTGCATCCTGGGTCATCTTCAGTCATCCTGATGAATATCTGGTCACTGGATTCAGATGGCTATGGAGAAGTGAGATTGGTGACCTGCACAGCCCTCTCTCACTCAAAACAAAGTCAAGTGCAAGTCAAGTCATCATTTCTCTGATAGCATAGCCTTCTTTGGCAATGAAGGATGAACACAAACATATCCTTGTCTCCTACAGTAGTAGTTCCTGTCAAAACTCATTCAGGTGCTACTTCCTACAAGAGATTTTTTTTCTGTTGTCTTTGGTTATTGTCACTCTTGCCTCCCTCTTAGAATTTCCTTCTTTTTTTTTTTTTTTTTACTAATTTGTATATATACTTTTTATTTACTTACTTTTATATATGTTGTAGTGCCTCAAGCCTTCTCCTCAACTCCACCCCTAGTAGAATGTAATCTCCTACAGAGCAGGCTCCTCTTTGTGTTCATCAATGAATCACCAAAATCTAGTACCAAACTGCCTTAAACAAAGCAGTCAGTTAATAAGTGTTTGTTGACTTGTTTTGAATTTATTTTCTTACATTGTTTACTACTGTTTCAGCTTGTCTTATATCCCTAAGAATGCTAAGCTTCTTAAAGGCATAGTCTATGACATAAAATAATTTGGTGTTTCTACAAAGTATCTAACATATATAAATACTTAAAACTAAGTGTGATGGGGACCTAATAACAGTCCCTTGTTCTTGTCAAGAGTAACTAAGGATAAAAGAAGTTGTTTTATTTTATGAGTGGAAAAAAAGCACTCATCATTTTGTTTGTGACCTTGAAAGTGCTTTGTTAACTATAAAA
The DNA here is from genome assembly GCA_028658325.1 of Potorous gilbertii. Taxonomy (NCBI): domain Eukaryota; kingdom Metazoa; phylum Chordata; class Mammalia; order Diprotodontia; family Potoroidae; genus Potorous; species Potorous gilbertii. The sequence goes on along the minus strand of JAQQSK010002271.1, from coordinate 23,065 downwards.
TACTATACAAATGTGACTTGTAGGTAGTGTTAATATATTTAGCAATGCAGTCTATGCTCTGAAAATTTCAGGCTCAAAGTATTGTTAGGTATTATTTGTTTGCATAATGAGAAGATCTTTCCCATCCACTAGTAGGTCCATATGACTTCCTTGAGTCACATGAGTGTGTGGTGGGAGCAGGTGGAACAGGAAGGAGTGGAACGGGAAGGCAGAACAGAGCTGAGAGGAAGTTGGACATAGCATTTAGAGCTGAGGGAGAGACAGGAAGCAGACATCAAGCTGGGAGTGTTTGTTTGTGGGAAGGCCTCAGCAGGGGGAAGAGGATGGTGTTACCCTCTGTATTGTTATCGTGTATATATTTCTTCGTTGCTATGATGGATTTGGCTTTCTGGTGTCTGAATAAATGTTTTGGTTCTGTCTTCCAGGTGGAGAGTCTATTTTGTGATTCAGAATTAAGCCAGCATATTAGCAGCCATAGGCTCTGTGAATACTACACTGGACCTAAAACTGGTTCATATGATCAATGGGGAGAGGAGAAAGAGGAAATAAAAGAATAGAAATCAAACTGTAAAAATTAGAAAAAAGGGGGGTATCTGCTATGTTTCTCTGATTTATCATCTTGTATTAAACTCTTCGAGTCCTCATTTAGCCCAGAGTTCTAAGTAGTATAACAGAATAGGACAGCTTGTAAGGTAGACCCAGGAATAGCAAATAAAGCATGAGGTCTTCCTAGAAAGCAAAAAAATCCTATTTGTCAGGACTGGCTATTTGAAGTAGGAATTCATCTCCACTTTGAATAAGAGTTGAAAAAGTACATATAGTTATCTAACCCTGGAAAAAGCCTTGGATTTGGAATCATATGACCAGGGCTCAAAATCTGGCTCTGCTACTTCTTTTCTTTATAGGCTTGGGAAAGTTACCTCATTTTTCTGGGGCTCATTTTCCTCACGTATCAAATGAGATGATTAAACTAGATGACTCTGAACTTTCTCATTGATGTTAGTTTTATGAATACCCTCCTTCCCAAATATTTCCCCCACTCAGACGAAACAAAATGCTACTTCTCCTATCAGAGTCCCACAGGATAGAGACTGGCTCATTTTTGTCTTTGCATCTCTAGCACCTATTCCAGTGTTCAGCACATACTAAGTGCTGAATACATAAAGGCCTATTGAATTTAATTGAATTAATGCTGAAACTCTCCAAGAGTCATTTCATTCCTTTGAGTTAAGTATTGTCCTTTCCAAGAGATGGATCAGCCCACAAGTTAGGGTGTATAGAATTGGGGTAAATAAAGCAGCTGACAGTCTAGTTAGAAAGAAGAGATCTCAAAAACCATAAAGTTCAATTCTCCTGTTTTACATATGAGGAACCAGCCTCAGAAGTCAAGTAACTTCCTCAGTATGACAAACTGGGTAAGTGTAGGAGGTGGGTACGGAATTTAAACCTATTTAACTGATTCCAAGTACAGTCCTCAGTCTTTTCAGCCAACCTCATAATATATTGCCTTCTACTAGTCATCATACCCATATTGGCCTCAACCCCACTAATTGGAATCTGGGGCTTTGCCCTTGGGATGTTGACTCAGAGGTGAGCACTTAGCCCAAGACCAACTCTCTATGCCATTGCCTAGCCTTCTCCCTCCCTACTCCCCTTTCCAGTTCTCCTTCCTTTATTAGAATGCAAGCTCCTGGAGAGGAAGATTTACTTGTCTGATTGCTTTAGCACAGTTCCTGGCATATAATGTGTGCTTAATGAATACTAGCTGTATCCATTACACCAAGCTTCTTTTCCAGCAGATACTTAACTAATACAGAAGCTAAATGACAGAAGGTAGTACATAATTAGGTGCTAAGTTATGTGGTATTGACTTGATGCTCCTGGAGTTCAGAGGAAAGGTCAGACAGTCAGGGTGGTCAAGGACATTTCTTGCAGAAGCTAAGCTATGCTTCTTTTAAAATGCAGATATTCCCAGAAGTCCTGCTAATAACACTTTAGATTAACTAGTTTATGAAATCGTTTGTTTTTGCTGTGAGTGAAGACACTTGATATAACACAAAGATACTAAGTGACAAGGGTAGAAACGGGGAAGAATGATATGGCAAAGTGTGTATGTGTGAGCGTGCGCACATGCGTGTGTGTGTGTGTGTGTGTGTGTGTGGTTTTCTCAGTGTCAAATAGCTCCTAAGTGTCAGACTCAAAATCAAGTCATCTGACTCTATGATGCCATGATACCTCTGGATAAAGGGGAAAAAATACTGACTTCAGGTACGTTTCCTTCTTATTCTACTCCTGCAAGATTCTATTTTAAATTATGGTAGTCTTAGCTTGCTGATGGGGAGATATGTCTGGACTCTTGCATCCATTCAAGCAGAGAACAACAGGTACTCAGAGAATCACAGGATGGGAGAAAAGGAAGGGATCTGAAACATCACATGGTTATTTTTACAGGAGAAGAAACAGACTCAAAGTGGTTAATTTCCCAATGAAGTAAAGAAGAAAATGAGGACTAGAACCCATGCCTTTTGAATAGAAATCCTGGACTCTTTCTTTTATAACAAGTTGTGTGATAAGAGAACACTGGTTGAGTTTGTATATGCTGTTGGTCTTTCTGATAAGACAAAAATAATATCTAATTATTTGTTTTGGAATTAAATGCCTAGCATAACACAGGTTTAGAAATGAAAAGACTTGGTTTCAGTTTCAGTTCTGCTTATGGATTATTGTGTAATCCTAAACTGGTCACAATTCCCTTTGACTCAATATCCAATAATATCCCTAATGCTTTGGTACAATCTGACTTGGAAACCTATCTAGAGAAAGGGAGATAATTCATTCAGGTAAAGCTAACAAAATACTTATTTTTACATGTTTTGTGCTCCCCTGGGAAAAAAGAGAAAGTATGGTGGTACAGGTGCACTTTCTAATGCACAGTGAAGCTAGGGAATGAAGGCATGTACTCTTGTAATTGATTTTGGAGCAAGGATGACTGGATTTTTATACTTTTACTGGCTATGTGACTTTGGGCAAGTCAGTTAACATCGAACCAATGTTGAAATCTAAGAGAATAAATTGCAAAAAAGGTACCAACTAACAATGGTGGGAGAAGTTGCTTAAAGGAATTTTCCCCTGCCAATCAAATCAAATCACAGGAGAAAAGTGATCATCAAAATATTCAAGTGCCATTATTTAAAAACTGAGGTGATAAGGACACTCTGTTATACTATGGAGAAAAATCTTCTGATCCCCTTCTTAAAGTATTTTTCTTTTTGGAGCTACAATTAAAACAAAATGAGGGTGCTATGCCCTACAGACAGTTTTTCCACTCATGTTTTTAAAATAACTCTAATGCCAGAATCCCTCAGAAAAAAAAAATTACCTGGTATCTTTCTTTTCCTTATCAAAGTAGGTCCTTCCAATCAGAAAGATCCTCATGACACGACTTTAAATATCTAAATCACAAAGCAACGAAGTCTCAGCAACCCCCCAAAATGATAAGTTGCAAGGGGGAAGGGGATGTTTAATTGCTTTTTCTTCCTGACTCTTTTTTTCATCTCAAAAGAAAACTCTTAAGTTATTTAACCACAGCTACAAAATGCCATTGATCTTCAAGGACTTAGATTTAACATTACCCCTTCCCCCTCCATAACCTCATTCAAAAGCACAGATCTCACTGTCTTCTCATAAAAGAAAAAGAGTCTACAGGACAGAGTGGCTTCATCTGTACTAAGCTAAGATGTTAGCATCTGCTCATCTCCTTTTTCACAGAAAAGAAAATCTCTAAAAACTAATGGCACAGATATACTTTCTAATGTACAGGGAATGTAGTTAGTTCTTGAATAAACTCCGTTTAGAAAGCAGCTAGGCAATCATGATCTTGTCCATGTTTTTTTCCCCTATTTATACTACAAGTCTAAACTTGGCAATTATATGAACAGATTCCACTATCCCTGTTACTTTAGCTATAGTCCTAGCAACCCTTGTAAACTCAAATAATTGTCATGTCAGGCCCAAATAGTTTAAATCTATTGCAATCCATTTTAGCCAATATTTACTTACCAGTCTACAGAGTATTATCCATTAAACCATTCTCTCGATGAATCTGTGGATTCATCATGTGAGTATTCCATCCCATCAATGCAGAATGCAACCTCTTTATGCCTCAGTAGACAGTTTAATGAGTTGACCTGTCCCAAACTATTCATTATCCATTAGCCAATTGTCTAGTGATAAGTCTCTTCTCACTTAACTAGTTTGGTCCTTGGACAAGAGTCTACTACTGCCTCTGCCCTCAAAGCCTCAAAGCTTTGTGGATCATGTTGGAACTGGTATTCTGTGGGCATAACTGTCAAGAACCTAAGTCACCATCACACCATGATGAAGCATCAAGGGACGTTATTGAACTAGCTAAAGTCTCAGAGGCTTGCCTACAATCAAATAAGCAGACATTCAAGGTCTAGATTAAAACCCAAAGCAATGGTTTCAGGCCCAAGTGAGCCAATCCATCTCTCCCATGTTCACTTCATGAAATGCTTTCTGAATCCTGCTTCTCAAAGTGCCACAAACTCCTCAGCTTGGCACTTAGAACTCTTCAGTCTACTTTAACAGTTTATATCACATTACTCTCTATTCGACACTCTGTGTTTAGCTGATCTACCTATTTATTATTCCCTGAACTCTACTTTCCTTTCAACTTCTCCCTCCCTCTCTTTGCATAGGCCATCATGTCTACAACTTAAGGGATCTCCTCACTTTCACCTCTCAAAAGTCTTAGCTTCCTTCAAGGTTAACCTTGGCTGCCATATCCAACAGACCCTCTTTCTTATCCCACTAAGTCCCTGCTCACATGATCTGACACGTACTGATCTTTGAGAGGGAAATACATAGTATAGCAGACAGGAGGCTACACTTGAAGTGAGGTACCTTGGATTCAAATCCTGCTTTAGAGACAATAGCTATGTGATTCTGGAGAACCATGTAAATGTCTGACATTCTCAGTTTCCTCTTCTGAAAAGGGAGATGATAACAGTATCTACCCCACAGCAGTGCTGTGAGGATCAGGGGATGCTTTGCAAATGCTGAAATATTCTTTAACATCAACTATGGCTATCATCCCCAGGTAGTGTTCATTCTCTTTCTGTATTCCTGACAGTATGATGCCTTATATACAGTGGGTACTTACTAAATAATTGTTGTCTGGGTCTATGGTTTTTGCCATATGAAGAATGTAAAAATTGGGATATCATGATATTATCTTTTGCCTAAGAAATTCCGAGAGATAGACTGAAGCTCCTTTTAGAAAAGGCTGTGTGAAATTTGTTTTATTGTTTCAGTGAAGTGTGAAATAGTCTGACAGATAGTGAATAAAAACATCCAGTGGACCTCAAGACACTAAAGGTTGAAAAAGCAGAGACCTCAGATTGCCTACTAATTCTAAGGGACCTTTGTTGGTGGCTCTATCTGTAGTGTTGGATAAAATGATGCACAAAGGATGAAGATATCCTTGCCTCTTCTCTTTAGAGGAGTCGAATAAACTCTATCAGCAACTATAAACATTGATGGTGTAACTCCCACAGAAATGTGGGTGTAGCTCAGGAATCACCAGAAGGCTTTAGAAGAAAAGCCTTTACTGGACACAGAGAAGTCTATTATACAGTAAATTTGCATTTATCATACTATATTTTACTTTGTTATTCATACTTTAATGTACATAGGGGCCCTTGTAAAATTTATGTTTCAAATATATTTATTCCTATTACATAGGATGTAAACATAGTTTTACATTTAAAAATTATAACAGAAATTTACAGTTTTTTATTAGAAATATAGTAACTATGTGGGTACAGTTTTTATAATAGTGGACTTGTAGTTGGAAGACTTGAGTTCAAATTCTGCCTTAGATTCTTACTGTATGACCCTGAACTTGACCTCTTTCAAGCATCAGTTTTCCTTATCTGTAAAATGGGAATAATAGAGCCTACCTCCCAGTATCATGAGCTATCATTATAATCATTCTCATCCTTACCATTATGACTGTGGGATGTATGGTTCACTTAAAGACAACTGGTTTTATAACATGGTTTTCAAAAGGCCCTGCAGTAACAGAAGAAGAACAGCGGCGTGCTACTGCTATCTCCATCACCATTACTCCACATTATGGTAGTCTAGGGCAGGGGTGGGAAGGCCACATGTAGCCTTCTAGGTCCTTGAGTGTGGCTTTTTGACTGAGTCCAAGTTGTACAGAACAAGTCCTTTTATTAAGGGGATTTGTCCTGTGAAGTTTGAATTCAATCGAAGGGCTGCACGTGAGGATCTAGAGGGCCACATGTGGCCTTGAAACTGCAGGTTCCCTACCCCTGCTCTAGGGTTTGAGAGATTTACAAAATATTCTCACACAAACATGCTGTTTCATCTTCAAAATTATAAGATGTTTATTCAATGAAGTGAATTTATATTAACTAGCCCCTGGACACAGCCAGTAAATAATAGTCTCCATGAGTCTCCGTTTCTTATAAATTGAAAGGGATAATACATAGACTATACATTTTAAAAGTTTGCTCTGAAGATCAAAGGAGATACAGCTGCGCTTCAGAAACATACAGTGCTATGTGAATGTAAGCAATGAGCATAAATCTCGGATATTGTGCTTATTTGTCATTTGTTTTTTCTCAGAACATAGTAATAGCCAATACTCATAAAGTGCTTTAAGGCTTACAAAGTGCTTTACAAATATTATTTCATTTTATTCTCATAAGAACCCTGGGAGGTAGGTGCTATTGTATTTCTTCTTAATGGAAGAGGAACAGAGGCAAATAGAGGTTGTGACTTGCCCAGGGCCACACAGCTACTAAGTATCTGAGACTACAACTGAACTCGGACCTTCCTGACTCCAGGTTCAGACCTCTAATCCACTGTGCCACCTAGAATCCAAATTTTTTTTTAATCTTTGTGGTATTTGGATGATAAATTAATAAAAATTTACTGCACTTTCAGTTAAATATGTAAATGTGCAGGTGATAAATATACTCCTGTTGTACCTAAGGAGGACTTACCTCCCTTTTATAGAATTTCTGACAGGAGATCATCCAGCTTCTGCTGGAATAACTTCCATAACTGGGAATCCAAACATCTCAAGGCAGCCCTTTCTATGCCCCATGGCTCTACTGTTGGGAAGTCCAAATCTACCTCTGCGACTACTACCTGTGATTCTCTCCAAGCAAAAGCAGAAAAGATTTCATTTTCCATATGGCAAGCTTCTCAATATCTGACACCTTTCCTACTTCCTCATCTCATCCCCTACAACCTCACATACACATCAGTCTAATTTCTGTCTTCTCACACTAGTTTAATTCATGGAATCAATTAATCAAAACCATTTAACAAGCACAACATGACAAGGGGGTGATAAGCACTGGGGGTGCAAGGAAAGGTAAAAATAGTCCTTGCCCTTGAGGACATCACATTCAAATGGAGAGGACAACATGGAAATAACTAGATAGATCCAAGATACACACAGCTGATGGGAGGTGATGACAAAGGGAGATGGCATACCAGAAGTGGGGAGGGGGGAGAGTCCAGAACAGGCCTCCTACAGAAGGTGACACTTGAAGGAAGACATGGGGACAGTTAGGCAAATGCATGGAAATAGGAGATGAAGTGACATGTGCAAAAAGACCAATAGGAAGTAGGGCAAGAGAGTTGAATTTTCTAATTGGTGGAGGGGAGTAAAATCCAAGAATACTGGAAAGGTAGGAAGAAAACAGGTAATAAAAAGCTTTAAACGCCAAACAGAAGCCTTTATATTTGATCCTCGAGGCAACAGAATGGCTGGAGTTTACTGAATACATAGAAATAACATGGACAAAATTAAGCTTCGGGTAAAGAAAGAAGCCAAGCAGTTTCTTCAGAACTGTAATACCCTCTTGCACTGCTGACAAACCCAAAGCTGAGCAGGAGGGGAGAAACAATAGAATCCTGGACTATTTTAGGCCATGTGTTTTCTTAGGTCTTTCCAACCCCTCCTCCCCTCTGCAAACCCTTCCCACACCAGATATTTTACTAATTGGAACTCCAGATTTTAAGCAGAAGTCTTCAGCTGTAATTTGGTGCAGCTGCTTAGCAATGTGACTAGAATCACAAATAATTTAATTGTAACATTTGGGCACTGTGAACAGCAGTGCAATTACTAATAACCACCATAGAAATGCTAATAAATGTCATTTGGTTGGGAAAGGAAAAAGATAAGTACCAACTACATACAAGCAATTCATGGTTTCTTGGGGGAGGCGGGGCAGAGTAGGGGTGGCTGGGAGTGGGTAAATGAGCTGGCCTTTCAAACATTTAGATGGTTATGTCTGTAGCTGAAACAAAGGTCTCCAAAGGGTGAGCACAACCGTACTGGGTTGTGCGGATAGGAAACACATGCTGCCTGATGGCCCTCTGTCATGGTGGTGATAATGTGTAGGGGAGAAAAAACATCCAAGGCAGTCTAGTCCAAACGAACTGGTTATGATGTTTGAAGAGTCTTTGAGTTCTTCAGATGTGGGCTTTTTAAAATCTTCCTTTCAGAAAAATCAAATGACGTCTTCCTTCCCCCACATCCCTTGGTGTTTCTGGCACCCCTCCCATCTGGAGTCACAGAGCTATAGCAGCAAGGATCTCCAAAAACATGGCATCATAAAAGTCACTCATTCTGTCCAGGGGGAAAATCAGCATTTAAGCCATTTGACTGACAGAAAATGGAGTGCCCTGTGAAAGTAACAAAGAGAAGGCCAGTGTGATTGGATCCCCAGAGCTAAAGACAGAGAATAATAAATGAGGCTGGCAGGGGACTAACTGGAAGTCTAAGTGATAGTATAGGTAGTGAGGGTGGAAAATTATCAGTATGAACTGAGAGATCAGATGCAGGAGATGCTGTGGCTATAGAAGCAGAAAGATCTAACAAATGACAGGACACATGGACTTAGGGAGAAGGAGAAGTCATGGTAAATGCTAAGGTTATAAACCTGGCAAACTGGAAAAATGGTGATGCCTTCAACAGAAATATTAAAGTATGGAAAAGCAGTAGCTTTTGGGGGAAAGATCTAAGTTCTCTTTTGAACATATTAATACTGAGATGTCTCTAGGATCTGCATTTTGAAATGCTCAACAGACAAGGGAAGATGTGGGAATGAAGCTTAGTGGACAGACTAGGACAGGATAGGTAGATCTAGGAGTCATTGGTATAGAGATGACTGTTAAACCTGGGAGGAATTCAAAGACATTAGAGAAAGAGGAAAAGGACCAGATGTACAAATCTTTTCATAGAAGTTCTTCTTTGTAGTAGTAAAGAAGTGGAAACTAAGGAGGATGCCCATCTGTTGATGAATGGGTAAACAACTTAGCCATGAGAAATTATGAAGTGGACTGAGAGAAAACTGGGAAGATCTGTATGAAGTAATAAGACACTGAAGTCCGCCAGACCAAAAGAGCAATCTGCAAAGTGACAAGAATTCAGAACTCATTCAATGATCTTATAATAGATAGATGATGAAGCAGGCTACCTGTCTCACGACAAAGATAATGAACAACTCAAGACACATAATAAGATAAAACTATTTTAGGCACACCAATGGGTGAATTTATTTTGCCTGAACTATGTATATTTCTTATAAGGGCTTATTTTTCTTTTTTTCTTCAAATGGGAAGAATGGGAGAACAAGAAGGATAGCTATAAGGTAGCAAAAAAAAAGGTAAAGAAAAAAGAGGGTCACTGATGATGAAGGAAAGAACAGAAGGAAAATCAGAAGGAAGCACAGACAAATGAAAGAGTTTTGAAAGTTAAGGCTGAACTTCTTTTGTATTTTAAAAAGTAAACTATGCATAATGGATATCTACATATTCCTGTACAATTCTCTTAATCTGTTCTATTATGTACATCCAAATGATTGTTTTATTTCATGTTTGCTAAGTTTAGAATTAAAAGAATAGAAAAAAAATAAAATAAAACAGTAAGAAAAGCCTTTGCTCCTCAAAAAGTTACATAGTTTGTGTTGTCTCCTTATATTAAAAATAAACTATGTAAAATCATACAGCACTGAATATGTAATTTTTCCTCACACATGCATGGGTTAGCCATGTCCATTTGAGTATATAGATTATGACAGTTGTTGTTGGCAGCATGGTAAGTGGATTTAGGACTGCTCTTGGAGTAGGAAGGACCAAGTTTGAAGTCTTGGTTCTTACTCCTGTGTAACAATAAACAAGTCCTAATTTCTCTAAACTTCCATACAACTTCCTAAGAAGAAAAAGTATATGAGTTAGTGAACTGCATAAGTGGAGGGAAGTTCCACATTCAGAGTTCTCAGCAATGATGAAATTATAGTTCTGGACATACATACACATAATGAGACCACAAACAGTATGGTTTTTAAGATTTGGAGGACCAGGTAGCACTTGGGATGGGCAAAAGGTGTGCCCTGCTCCTGTGTGCATATTTGTGTCAGGTTTGTTTCTTCTACACTGGATACCTTAATGTCTCTTCATGCTTATCAGTTCATTGTTCATGACAATGGAAAGTAGGGGAGAAAAAGATAATCACCAGAAGAGTAAGAAATACATTCAGAAAAGTCAAGTGGCCTGAGAGGTTCATTCAATTCAGTTTTAAAGTATCTTTTTTTAAGTACCTGTAATGTTAATGGAATTTATGTTAATGAGAGTTAAAGATCTTCCCACTCATTAATGGGTCTCATCAAGGGAAGCTTTATTAGGGGAGGCATGTTTTAGAGGAAGACCCAAACCTTTTGTTAATTTATAATGAGGCACTAGGTCATAAAGGTTGTGATGCCCTCTGGCTCTGAAAAGTGTATATATGCTCTGAGGTGAAGTTTGATTTTAGGGTTTACTCTTTGGAAGAAGGTTCATGTACCAGATGAGATTCTGGGTATCCATTAAGAAGCCACCTGGCTTTGAAAACCCAGATGCTAGTGCTTCTCTCTATGATAACTATTGTTATACGTAGGGGGTCAGACAGTTGGATCTGTCTGTTGATCTGTAATGTATGTATTACTTATGGTGAGACAGAAGCCCTGTCTGTTGGTCTTTATTTCTCTGCTTGTATTTTCTCTGTTGGTATACGTGATTAAAGAAGATTGTTGATCCCTCAAAAGTTGCTTTCCTTTCAGAAAAGCAAATGTAAGAACTTGTGCTAGCAACCCCTCCTGGATGTGTCAGGGTGCTATGCTGGATTATGGAGAAACAAAGGGGGGAAAAAGCCCATACAATCCATGACATCAAGGAGTTTCTATCCTACTAGAGATTTTTTGGCTTATTATGATTTTCAAGTAGCAAAATGATAAGAAATATGTTTTGGAAAAGGACCAATAATTTGATGTAAAAGTCCCCATGCATCTGTGATCACTGAAATAGAATAAGAAACTCTACATTGAATCTTATCTGAGAATACAGCTTCTCCACACCAACTCAGACAAGAGGAAGCCTTGCCAATGCCACAGAGGAACCAAATTCTAAAACAATCATTAAAAGCTCACATTTCTACATATGTGGCCAAATATTTAAGCCTAGGCATGGATTCTTTAGACCAAGAAGGCATAAGATTCTTTAATAATGGACATCAAAAACAGTTTCATAAAAAGAAGGAAACTAGTTGGAAGAGTTTGGTCTATTTGTTTGAGTTGTATTGCCTGATTTTTCATTATGTTTCTTATGCACCTACTTAGGTTTCCTACCAATCAAGGTAGTCCTAGTCTCCTTGGCCTAGTACTGCCATTTTGTATATGGCATTGGGACAGCTCAGTGAGACCTTTATGTTCTTCTCCTGTTCAGTCCAGGGATTTCAATTGGCAAGCTGCCTCCCCTCTCTCTCATAACTGAAATTTATCTTTCTAGGATGATAACTGGCAAATCTCATATGCAAATACAGTCTGGAGTGCTAATGGAAAGTAACCTCCCCCCAAAAAAGTAGCAAGCCCCCTTTTCATGGACATGGTTTTGAACTATAAGCTGATGCTACTTACTAAGTGCAGCAGTCTATTGGCAAGAACACCGGAGTCAGGAGATAACAGTTAAAGTATCATGTCCACTATTTCCTAGCTAGGATACCTTAGACAAGTGACTTAACATTTTTACATCTGTCCCATCAAAATAATACTACCCATCTAATACCTCATCAGGTCACTGTAATGATTAAATTATATAACAGATGAGAAAAGGTTTTTAAAATATAGTGATCTGATATAAAATGCAAGGCTGTATTTATTTATAAGTTGCATTCTGATATTGTTTCCTTTAATAATTCAAACTTGTTTTTCAGTCATTTCAGTTGTGTTGCATTCTTCATGATCTCATCTGGGGTTTTTTTGGCAGTGATATAGGTTTGCCATTCCCTTTTCTAGCACATTCTGCCTATGAGGAAACTGAGGCAAACAGGGTTAAGAGACTTGCTCAGAGTCACACAGTTTGTAAGTTTCTGGGGCCAAATTTGAACTTAGGTCTTCCTAACTCTAGGCACAGTGCTCTATCCACTATGCCACCTAGCTGCCTTTCAAACTTATGCATAAGCACATTTTTAAGTGGAAGTCTACACAAATATTAAAATCTAACATATATAGCAATGTTGTGATGCCCATTATGATGTTAATTAGAGTTACGATCTTCCTTGCCCATTAATAGGCCTCACCTGAAGCCCATTAAGGGAAACTTTTGTTAATTTCTAATGAGGCACTGAGTCATAAGGGTTGAGATGCCCTCTGGTTCTGAAAAGTGTGTCTATGCTCTAAAGTGAGGTTTTACTTTGGGGCTTACTCACTGGGAGAAGGTTCATGTGTCAGATGAGACTCTGGGTAGCCATTAAGAAGCCCCCCAGCTTTGAAAACCCAGATGTTGGTGCTTCTCTTTCTAGTACCAAAGCATGTATGTAATGGTCAGACTGTGGGTTCTACCTGTTGATCTGTGGTGTATGTATTGCTTATGGTCAGACAGTTAGAAGCCCTGTCTGTTGGTCTTTATTTCTCTGCTTGTATTTTCTCTGCTGGTGAATGTAATTAAAGTAGAATGTTGACCTCTCAAAAGTTACTTTCCTTTTATAAAAGCAGATCTAAGAATCTGTGCAGCAGGCCCTCCTGTGCTTGCCAGGGTCCTTGCTGCTACATCCAGAAATAAGTGAGTCAAAGAGTATTAAGTGGAAGGAAAATTCTAGAAGCATGTGAGCTAGCCAGTTGTCTGTGACAGGTCAAAATTAGTAGTGAATTGTCTGATTTGGATGGGATGGGGTATGGGGTCCATAGAAAAGAGGACCAAGGAAAGGTCTATGCATAGACTACAGAGATTATGGGGCATCACTGAGAGCAGACATTTGCTTCTCTGCTTGCCTCCTTTCTCCTTTCCCCCATTTATTAAGCATCTACCACATACAGAGAGCACTGTGAGGCAGTGGGAGTAAAACAAAGAGCCTGTCCTCATATGAACTCCCACTTGTACTGCCAATCAATCCCCAGGACCCAATCTAGAAGACCAAAGAATTAGATCCACAAGAAAGTGTCAGACGGCAAGTTGTAAGCACTTAGATGCCCCTACATATTCCCTTAAGGAAAGCTGGCCTTAGGATAATCAACTTAGTGGAAACTTCTGAACCCAGCTCAAAAACAGCAAAGGACATCATTCATTCATTCAACAAGCATTTAATAAGGGCCTGCATAGTTGGACACCATGCGAGGCCCTGGAGATACAAAGACAAAAACTAAACGGTCCTTTTCCTCAAGGAATTTATATTCCATTGCAGAGAGCAAAGTGTGCAGAAAAATAAATACAAATTATATGTAAAGTACAAAGTGTAAGAAGGAAGGGGAGAGGATTAAAAAGAGATGAGAATCAGGCAAAGCTTCCCATAAGAGGTGGCATGAGCTGACCTGTGAAAGAATTAAGGACCAGATGAATTGGACATGAAGAAGTACATCCCAAGTGTATAAAGCCACAGAGATGGGGGGTGGCAGGATACCACCTTGTGGGGATCATCGGAAGGGCAGCTGCTATGGCTGTAAAGCCGAGGACATAAGGAGAACAGTGTGCAATACAGTTGAAAAAGTGGTATGCAGCCGGATTGTGATATCCCAGGGTAATTCACAGCTTTCAAAACACATTCACATTATCTCTTGGAGTTCTCACAACCATGGATGGTTAATGTATACTAGCAATATCTTTTAATTAGGTAACAGAATAAGTCACTTTAGTTTTTGAACTCCTATGTTTTTAACTGCAGAGTACTCCTCCCAGATTTTTACAGGAAACATAAAGTATATTACTAATGATAATTGCTTTTGGCTACAAATATTTGTACTTATCCTGAGGTGAAGTACTGACAAATCCAAATAAAGGCTATCATACCCATCCAATGGTCCCTGCATCCAACACAAAGCATGCCAGGGTAAACTGACCCAACTGCTTAGAAATTGCTCCATTTCTCAGGATAATATTATGCTACTGGGAAGAAGTCATCCTGGTAGCCAAACTGTGTATTTTGGGGATAGGAGTGCTTTGCAGATACTGCTTGGAGAGGGATCGCCTCTCAAAACCTGAATTCTTCCATTTCTCAGCCTCAGTTCAACTCTGGGAAAGAAGGCAAGGAAAGGCATGAACTTTTCCCTGAACTATACTCTCCCTGTCCCCAACTTCTTTATTTTATTTCTTCTCCAAAGTGCTTTAGTGACAATCTTCATAGACAAGAGAAATCTCTATAGATATGAGAATATTCTATTCAGACCCAAAAGAGTGGGGCAGAATTTCAGTCTATCAGTCTGGCAGTATGAATGGTGGAAGTAGGGAGAGAGAGATTGCATCTGGGTTACTTTGAACATTTTTAGCAACAGGATAAAAAGGTTTTAACATTCAGTTAGAATTCTCTCTGTGCTGGGCTGTCTAAGGACAACCTTGTCTCCATGAAGCTTGCTGGAAAAAAAAAAGATGAATTTTGAATGGTAGAGTTATAAAAACTACAACCATGTGAACCTCAGTGCTGAGTGTCAAGGCCAAGTTGTACAGAAAAGTAAAGCCAGTACAAAATAGTCAAGCATCATTTTACCCCCATATTCACATACATATGTAACAATTTTACACAGAAAAACAATGTAGTTTAGTAGGAAAAAAACAGCAAAATTCAGTGTAGAGAAAATCAATTTTTGTTATACCAGCAATTTAATCCTACAAGCATTACATAGGAAATAGCTGATAAAAATAATTTCAAAATAATATAAAGCTTAATTTATATGGTATTTTACACTCATGAAATTATGTGTATATGTTGAATATGTATCTCATCTTATACTTTTGAAGCATACCTGCAAAGTATGTACTGAAAGTATAGGATGGTGAAAAGGGACCTGGAAACTATGAAAAACCATAGGAAATAATGCTCCAAACCATTAATAATAAGAAAAACTGACATCAAAACAACCATGAGGTTTTACCTCACATCTAGAAAATTGAACCACAGAACAAGAGGTGAGAATGTTCAATTTCAAGGGACTGCAAAAAGACGGGCCCACTGAAGTGCTACTGGGAGAGCTGTCAAGTTGTCAAGCCAATCCTAGAAAGTAGTTTAGAAGTATGATAAGAAACTAACAAAAATAACCTTACACTTTTGATCCATAGATCCCACTGCTTGAGTCTAGACTCCAAGAAGGTCAGTGGCAAAAAAAAAAAGAAAGACCCTTGGACACTAAAATAGTTATTGTAACACTTTCTATGGGAGTAAGCAACCAGAAACAGGGCTGATGCCCATAAATGGAGGCAGACCTATATAATGTTACTATGCTATACTAAACAATGAAAATGATGAATACGGAAAAGCATATAAAGATTTTAATGAACAGATGTATAGTAAAGCAGAAAACCATGACTACAGTAATGTAAATTGAAACAACAAAACCCCAGAGACTAAACGCTGTGAACATAAACAAGCAAGCTTGGCCACCAAGAAGAGATGTGGCAGTATGCAGGGATGGAGGAGGATAGGTATGGAATGCTGCATATGATGTCTTACTGTTTCAATATGGTCGTTAGTTTTACTATACTAGTTTTTCTTTCTCTTTGTTTCCTAATTACCAGATGGATTTCTGGGAGGTGACTGAAGGTAGAATACATTAGGAAATAAATGCAGGTGATTCATATAAAAGATATCAATAAAAGTTTTGATTTTTTTGAAAGAAAGACATGCTGGACTTGGAGTCAAGAGAGACCTGAGTTTGAATTTCACTTCTAACACTTACTACTTATATGATTATGGACAAATCATTTAACTTCCTAAAATCTTAATTTCCTCATCAATAAAATGAGGAAAGAAATATCTTTGGTACCTACTTTACAGAGTTATTGGAAGATAATACACATTCAATACTTTGTAAACCTTCAGTGCCTGCCAAGCTGTCAGCCATTAAGTAGAATCCCTTTTATGGGTATGGAGGAACTGAGGCTTAAAAAGGTGGTATGAAGGGCCCAAGATCAGAGAGACAGAAGGTGGCACACTTAGTAATGAACCCAGTCTTTCAACTCTAAATTCAATTTCTTCCCATGGTGTCATGTTGACTCTTTCCATAGTTCTCTTCAGTTAATCACATCTTCAGGCATAAGAAGGCATTGTTAGAGGGAGAAACTAAAGCTTGAACCTGGCAGAGTGATTCGTCTAAGAATACCTCACAGATAATAGGGCAAGGACTAAAATATAGCTTCGCCTCCTCAATAAAGGACTTTCCACTAAAGTCTACTCTAGAATACTCTTCATCCATTCAGCATTTAGAGCAGAGGCTTGCTGGGTCATTTATGACTTGGCTGCTCATTCTGGGTCTTTCTATGTTATCCTAGCTTTCATGTTCCTGCTTTGATTATTCCATTTCTGCCTACTATAAAGCTTCTTCTTCTTCCTCCAAGTCTCTAAATATAGGTAGGGAGTCTCCTAAGGCTCAATTCTTGTGGGTATTCTAGCAGGTAGAACTCATCTCCAGTCAGTTCCAGCAATCGCTTCTATTAAGATGGATGCCTTCCTCCAACATTGTGCTTTCATCTCCAATGAATGTCATGAACTTTCCATCTTGGTATGACAGGATCACACCAAATTCCACATTTCAATATCTAGAGGCAGCTGGTAGTGCAGTGGCTAAAATGCTGGACCGGAAGGCATGAAGCCCTGAATTCAAATGTGGTCTCAGGCATTTACTGGCTACATGACTCTGCGTGAGTCACTTTCCTTATCTGTAAAATGGAGCTAATAGTAATATCTATCTCTTAGAGTTACTGTAAGGGGAAAATCAGAAACTGTGAAGTGCTTTGCAAACTTTAAGGTGCTATATAAATTACTATTAATCACATCCTATTGCTATGAAATTCTCTTAAATTCAATTTTCCTCCTATCTTGTCAGTTTCTATTAATAACATTTTTATTAGTTTAGATACGAAGAAGCAAAGCTTCAAAGTTACTTCAAAATTACTCATTTCCTTTCCTTTCCATACCCAGCCCAACCATTCCCTCCTTTCCTTTACAATTGCCCCTGTTCTAGTTCAAATCCCTATCACCTCAACTATTGCATATCTAAATTTCTAACCCATCTCTTTTGCCTTCAGTCTCCACTGAAGCCAGGATACCACTTTTTAAGGCAATGTCTCTGTTTAAATACCTTCAACAATTCCCTAATGTCTAAAAGATAAAGGCCTAGCATAAAGATCCTCCATAATCTGTCCCCAAATGTGGCCTTAATTATTTTAAAGTTCCAGTGACAAAACAGTGGAAATGGTGGGCAGGGAGTAGGAGGAAGATAATGGTTTGAGTCATTTAGTTCTTAGTCCATAAAAATAAATTTAACTCAAAATTGAAGTCACTACACTGGTCCAATTAGTTTATCTGCCCCAATAATTCTTGTGAACATTGGTATTTGTTCATACTACACAGCCCTACTTCTCTCCACTCTTTCTACTCATTTGAACTCAATTCAACAAAAATTCCAGCTCCTCCCTGATAACCACAGGATGAATGATCATTTCTTTCCTTAGTGGTTCTACCATGGCCCTACATAATTCGTTGAGCACTTAGTATTTATTTCCTTTATTTCCTACTTTTTTTGTATTTTTATATCTTACACAACTAAACTAAATTATTAGTTTCACCAGAGCAAAAAGTAATTCTCTTCTTGGTCTCTCTAATAGAACACCATGTACACAGCAGGTGTGGAATATCTATTGATTATATTCATCCATCCATAAATGTGTTCTATGGATTTAAGTGGAACTGAGACTCATTTTCATTTTTCATCAGGATATATGCACCAGGCAGATGCATAACAGCTACTTCTCAGTAGCAAATGTAATAATATTGGTATATAACTTTGTGGTAAAGTTAGAAGAGTACTTTGAAATTCTTCCAGATGAATAGCCATATTACGTATGAAAATAAAACTGGGAATATTTCCTCTTTCTCTGTTAGGTTCTTTTCCATCAAAGTAAGGATTCTTGACTTCTTACTGCCCAAGAAACCTAACATGCAACAGTCAAAAATAAAGCAGATCTTCATAAATGAAAATACTGGAAGAACAGAATCCTCTGGAGCAGAATTACAAACAATGGCAGCTTGTGCACGCAATTCTTGAATGAAGTCACAAGCTAGGGGTCAGGCTGTGCACACCCAATGGTAACAAACCTGTTCATTAGGATATCACCTTTTAAAAAATTACATCTGGATAATTTTCAACTGTGACTACATATAAAGCTTTATAAGAGATAGTACTTTCCCATCCTTCCTTTAGGAAATCCAGTCACCTCAGGCTCCTAATACTCCATTCAGAAACATGAGATGCTGCAATAGTGTCAAAGGGCTTCTGCCAGTAGGGAAAAAAGTGATGACTCAGGACAGGTAGTAACAATGGCCCAGCCACTAACTGGCACACTTAAATCAAGTCAATTCTTTCCACACTATTCTATAAAGGGCCCCTTCTGTTGCCATACAAATATAGCTTAATTTTATTTCCTACTCGGCTTTGTGTAATTTTGACATGTCCTCAGTCAAACTCAATCCACTTTTTCAATCAGGCCCCATTTTTCTGGAGATGGGAAAACAAGAGGAAGCTAAAGTAATTATTGAAAACTCATAAGCAGCAGCTTTAGCCTAATTACCTTGACTTTCCTTTTTAATTTTTCTATCGATTGCCTCTTGTTAATATACAAGTATTGACTGAGCCAGTAGGGTATGGTGCTGCTATGATAAGAACAGATGCCACTGGGAAGCAAAATGCAATTAGGGAACCCAATATTCCACTCTTCCTTTTCAGGAGCTCTTGGGGTTATGCTGCACCAAACCAAATGCAGAGGAAGGCTGGAGTTCCTGGTGAGAATCAGTAGCAGAGTACTTCCCCTGCAAGCACCTTGGTCAAATGAGATAACAACAGTAAAGTGCTTAGCACAGTGCCTGGCACATAGTAAGTACTATAGAAATGCTACTTATTATTGTTGATGTTGTTGCTATTGAACATGACTCCAGTCTCCCATCTTATAACTATCCTTCTGCACAGGAGGCAACTGGGAAAAAGTGCCTAGCCCCTTTTGCTTTGTTCTGCCTTGGAAGTGAGGATGAAATTCTGCTCTGTTTTCAGTATACAGTCTGACAGAATTCTCAGGTCAATAGCTCCAGGGAGAAGAAGAACCAAAGGTTGAAGGTGACATCTTTCTGAGGTCCATGTGTTTCTTTTTTAAATATTGTGTTGCTGTATTTAAAGCTTCAGCTTTTAAAGAAAGCTCTATTATGGATTTGCACTGAATATTAGAACATTATCAGAATCTGCTTTTAACAGTCACCATGTCACCTTTGTCAGGGAGAAATTCAAAGTCACTGTGTTCCACAAAATAAAGTTTACTTGGAAAGAACTGTTTCTAGGAATACAGACTTGTGGTTGCAACAAGGAAATCTCACCTTCTTGCGGGGTTGGGGGTGGGAGGCTATAGAGTTATGTCCTGTTTAAGAACACCTCCAAAACGTCAAACAAACATTTCCTGCCTGTTTGCTATACTCCAAGAGATAATAAATGAAACAGAAATCCAACAACCAACAAATACTGAGAACAAAACCCTGTATGGTAGAGTGGACAGAGAGCTGATCTTGGAGTCAAGAAGATCAGGCTTCAAATCCTTACTCTGATATATCCTGAGTGTGTGACCACAGGCATAGCTTTTAATCCACTGATTGATCCCACCAGCAGGTCTATTCCCAAATGAAATTAAAGAAGAAACGATCCTGATGTATAAAAAATATTTGTAGCAGCTCTTGTTTTTTAGTGACAAAGAACTCAAAACTAAGGAGGTTCCTATCAGGTGGGGAACAGTTGAATAATTAAGGCATATAAATGTACTGGAATGACGCTATGCCATAGGGATGAAAAAAGACAGTTTCAGATAGAGGACTGTTAGGAGCTGATTCAGATTTAAGTAAACAGAACTAGGAACACAATTTGCACTAAAATATCAACATTGTAAAAATAAACAATTTTTAAAAACTTAAGAACTTTGATCAATATCATGATTAACCATGATTCCAGAAGACAAATGATAAAAGGATGTTATGTAGTGTCTGACAGAGGGACACTAGAAGAATATGCAGAATGAGATATAACTTTTGGGACATAGCCAAAGTGCGATTTTGTTTTGCTTGACAATGCCTATGTTTAACACGGTTATTTTTTTTTTGGAGGGCTAGTGGGAAGAATTTCTGGTAGGAATGATCTGATCTTGAATCACTATCATAAATCTACACTTCCATTAAATAACTCTATTATGACTGAATCATTTGTTTAATAGTAATAACAGTAAAAACAATATGGTTTTTATTATTATATTGTATGCTTGTAGTTTCTGAAGGAGGCAGCAACTTAGCACAGAGGAATAAGTGAAAAATTTATCATAATTGCCGGAAACAAACTGACGGAAATACTAAAGAATTATGAGGAGGGGGAGTCACAGAATTTTATAACTAAAATTTGGAAGATTCCACAGAGGTTATCAATTCAATTTCCTACAGTGTTGGAAGTCCCTTCCATAGTATCCCTGTCAGTAGCATAACCTTCAAATTTGAAAGAATGAACATACTTTAGAATAGCTCTACTACAGAATTCTCCTACATTATATAAATAGATACTTTGTGAAGTGTCCTGAAATTTCCCAAAATATATGTCAAGAAGAAACTATATGCAAAACAGTCTATAATGATATGAAAACCCTTGCAGAATATAAACAGCTAATCACTGAGAGAGCTCTATGCCAGTGAGTCCAAAGTTATCAGTTTCTCAGTCATTATCCAAACCCTCAAGTAGAAAGCTTATGTGGGTAAGAGAATTCTTCCAAGCTTATGAAATGTTACATTAAAAGAATATGCAGTTTCCCAGCAATGCTAAGAAAGGTAATGATGCCACACATTTAATTTTTCCCGCATTCATGTGTCTGCCAGCATTATAAATGAGTCATTAACACTCTCAAATAGATTGACACTGTTGTTTGCTAGTGCTGAGAAATCTCATTCCCTTCAAGACGGCATAAAGACATTTTGGATCCAAAAATTGGAAGGCATGGGAAGACAGGATAAATCTAAAGAGCCTAAAATTTTTGTGTGTAGTTTTCTATGATATTTATTTTGCTACCATAACCTAAAGTCTGAATGTTATATTTCAAATATAGATATTGTTTGGGTAGGTATATTGGATTTTAATTCAAGCTTAGAAAAAGAGGTATAGGCCAGATGTCACTCAGGCTAGTATGTTGGTTTAGGTTCTAGACTGAAACAAAATGAGATACTCCAGATCAAAGTACAGTTAACAAGAAAAAATTTACTTAACCTTAGTATGAAAAGAATATTCACTGAGAATATAGCATTTATTCAGTTAAGCATAACTTCTTATACCTTTACTGGTGCACAGTTCAAAACCCTGAGAGATTAGCCCTTGAGAGTCTTTGTTCCCTTGGCCAATTAAAACTCAGTGGATGATTTTCATATCTTTTAAGGAAAAATGAGCTCTGCCAGGTTGGAGAAGGGTCTTAGGATACTATTCCCACATCAGCAGACTAAAGGAAAGAAAGCACCGTTTTTTAAAAAAAATTTTTATTTAACTTTTAACATTCATTTTCACAAAATTTTGGGTTCCAAATTATCTCCCCATTTCTCCCCTCCCCTCACCCCAAAATGCCGAGCATTCGAACTGCCCCTATCACCAATCTGCCCTCTCTTCTAACATCCCTCCCTTCCCTTGTCCCCATCTTCTCTTTTGTCCTGTAGGGCCAGATAACTTTCTATACCCCAATACCTGTATTTCTTATTTCCTAGTAGTAAGAACAATTCTCGACAGTTGCTCCTGCAACTTTGACTTCCAACCTCTCTTCATCCCTCCCTCCCCACCCATTCCCTTTGGGGAGCAACTCAATATAGGCCATATATGTGTAGTTTTGCAAATGACTTCCATAATAGTCGTGTTGTATAAGATTAACTATATTTCCCTCCATCCTATCCTGCCTCCCATTGCTTCTGTTCTCTCTTTGGATCCTGTCCTTCCCCAAGACTGTTGACTTCAAATTGATCCCTCCTCCCTCTGCCTCCCTTCCATCATCCCCCCGCACCCTGCTTATCCCCTTCTCCCCCACTTTCCTGTATTGTAGGTTTTCATACCAAATTGAGTGTGCATTTTATTCCTTCCTTCAGTTGAATGTAATGAGAGCAAGCTTCATGCTTTTCTCTCACCTCCCCTCTTTTTTCCTCCACTGAAAAGTCTTTTGCTTGCCTCTTTTATGAGAGATAATTTGCCCTATTCCATTTCTCCCTTTCTCCTCCCAATATATTTCTCTCTCACCATTTAATTTCATTTTTTAAGCTATGATCCCATCCTATTCAATTCACTCTGTGCTCTCTGTCTCTGTGCGTGTATGTGTATGTGTATGTGTGTGTGTGTGTGTGTGTGTGTGTGTGTGTGTGTGTGTGTGTCCAACTACCCAGATACTGAAAAGTTTCAAGAGTTACAAATATTGTCTTTCCATGTAGGAATGTAAACAGTTCAAC